>JANRGW010050235.1:0-25639 GCA_024733675.1 Psilopsiagon aymara | reverse complement strand
GGACACCAGAACTGCACACAATACTCCAAGTGAGGTCTCATGAGAGCAGAGTAGAGGGGCAGGATCACCTCCCTCAATCTGCTGGTCACACTCCTTTTGATGCATCCCAGGATGCGGTTGGCTTTCTGAGCTGCAAGAGCACACTGCAGGCTCATGTTCATTTTTCCATCTACCAACACCCATCCAACACTTTCAAATAAAACCAGAAAGATGTTCTCTTGCAGACCAGGTATCTCCTTGGGATCTTCACGATATCCTGGAAAAATCTAATTGTACCTTTTGGAAATTTAAATTTCTTGTACTTTCAGCAGAGAAAAAACCACTTTGTTCAATAGTGTGATAATGCAGAATCCAGGGCTGTGTGGGAGGTTTCAAAACTCCATTGTTTAAAGCTACCTAGAAACACCTTAGTCACTCCAACCCCCTTGATGTGACTGACACAATATAAAGAACATTCCCATGTTCTTTAGAAGTGTTCAATGATAATTTTTGTTAATACTTTGCATCACAACTTCTTCTATGCCTTTTTGCTACTTTAAAAGCATTTCAAACAAAAAAATTCCAACTGTAACTCACTTCTACTGAAGTCATTTGCAAAATACCAACTCCAATAGAAAAAGGATTAGGCTAATGATAAGTATTTTCCCTAAATACTTCACCTGAATGCCACACAGCATGACTCACAGATATCTGAGTATAAGCACGGTTTAACAGATGGTCATTTTTGTGGTTCACTTACATTCTAGATACTGAAAAAGCCATAAAACCATAGAATGGTTTGGGCTGAAGGGACCTTAGAGATCATCTAGTTCCAGTCTCCCTGCAACAGACAGGGATGAGTGTGAAAGATCACCTTTAGTAAAATATATATATACATGTGTATATATATATATATAAAAAATTACACTTAAAACTTTGACCAAGACTTGCAACAACTAAACAGATTTCTATAGATATCACCCTCAAACATTCTGTTTCATCACCACTGATTTTGCTCTTCTTGTATAGTTTTTTCACTGTTCTTACTGTGCTACTCGAACTTAGCAGCTGAAATGTGCTACAGAGAGGTGTGAAGGTGCAGCAACTCAGCATGACAGCGAAGGCTCACAAACTCCAAAACTCACAGGCACTATTTCATAAACATTTATATGCAAGCTTCGCTGCTATAGTTTTATGTTCATTGCGTTGTTACCAAAGTAATGCTAGATCTGGAATACTGTAAAAATACTCGAGATACAAGCACATGATCAAATATCAAGAAAAATTCCCACAGTATCTGTTAATATGCAAACAAGACAAATACTCATTCAAATTAGCATACCAAGTGTCAACATCACAGGCAACTGTTCAAAAACCAAATTCAAAATCATTCAAAAATACTGGAATTGAAGCATTCCTTGAGAGGAAGTGTGAACTTTCAGAAGCAGATTGCCTCTACCGAGTTACAGGAGGACTTGGCCAGAAAAAGAATCTTTTAATTTTACACATGAAATACAATTGAAAATAATTAAAAATATAATGCATTTAGAAGTATCAGCTCTAAGTATAAAAAATAAACACATTACATATAATTAAATTACATATTTAAAATTAATTTAAAATATAAATACATCTAATTTATTTAAATCCTAGGAAAGCTCCTTTTTCTTTGTCCCTTTGGCATATACTCACTTCCAGGCTATTTCTGTTATCTCTTTGCTGTTAAATTTTCTGGCATTTATACATTTCTTTCCAACTCCTTTGCCATTTATGTGTTTGCCATCAATAGATAGGTTACCTGTCACATTTAAACTGGTCTGGAAAGTTAGGAAATTTCAGGTTAGGAACTTTCCATTTTGGAAAGCTCAACAACTGTCTTCAACCAGTTGCTGGGGAGTTTGACCAGTGACCCAGTACATCACAACACCCTGATTTTGCAAAGTGATGGCAGGTCCAGTGGTGGGAGTTGCCACAGAAGCCCAAAGATATTTCAAACATGTACTAGCGCTATCTCAGTACTTTTAACACACACAATATATAAGAGCTTTGTTTTTTAAGGACAAAGATGAGTTCTCCCAGTTAAGCAGTAGCTGAGTACTTGCAGATAAGTTGCCATGTCCCTATTCCCACTACTATCGCATCTTGCCTTTACCAACTTTACAAAGTAATGGCAGAAAGATTATGCTCTACCTATGTAAAAAAAGACAAATTTTGGTATACCTTAAAAGGGAGTACCAGAAAAGCCATGGACAAATTGTACCAAAATGACTCACCTCCTCTGAGATCCTACAAACTTGGGGGGGGGGGAAGGATTATATTCAAGAATATTGCAATGAAAACAAGGTTTGGTTGTTTTGTTTGTTTTTTTTTTTTTTATTTTTTATTTTTTTTTTTTTTTAATAGGAATATTTCAGGTTTTCAGCTTGGTGTATAGACGACCATTCTCTGAGGAAATGCGCAGCATAAGCACATGGTACAGACTTGTCTTTTCCTGAGGCTAAATGTAAATTTCACTGCATATCTTTAGGGTTCCTCTTTGAGAGAAGAGATTTAATAAATAAAAAAGTTATTTCTTAAAGAAGGAACAGGTATGTGATTTTCTTTCAAGCCGCCATATGGAATGAACACCGTTGGTCTTTAAGGCTACTCAAGTAGAAACACACATTTTGTTATTCCTAAAATTACACCATTCTTGAAGGTGAACAGAAAATCACAACAAAAACTTTTGATCAAAGACTAAATATTGTTTCCTTTGTCTTCAGCTGCACTGTTTTCCCTCCTAACCTGCCTTGCTGTTTTCAAAATAACTTTCACTAACACCATATTCATTTACATTCTCAGATGCTATAAAAAGAACCTTTTTCTTACTACTGCTCTATTCCCCCTCCCATTTGCACAGGTTTTCTCATCATTTTATTTATAAGTATGTTGAGAACCATTCACAAGACTGGCAAGGTACCAGTTTCAGTAGGGTTTGCATTTTGTCAAACTGCACTGAAATCTCCTACCCTGGCTGCCTAATCCAAAATGTTTGAAATGCTTCAGCTTGAAGTCCTTAGATCCAATTTTTTGAGAAAACATGCTGTTGTGTTCATATTTTAGAAGTCATGCTACTGTGCTGCTGGAAGCATAATCCCAAAGCTGGAAGTGGGGGGAGTCCAAGCTGTGCTGGTACTCAGTAATCACAATCTCTGTGAAATGGTGCCCAAATCTGTTTCAGTTCATAAGCTTCTAAAAGACCTGCTTTCACACCAACAAGAGGATTCTTGTTGTAGTCTGGCTTCTGAACTTTGGAAGACCCTGTTTGCACTAAATACTCTCCACCTCAAAGAGGCTGGAACTAAGTAAGACTTAGGATTACTTCTGAGTGCCAGGAGCACCAGAGACTTCAAGAAAAGGAGTGGCATTAGTGAATTTTCCCCTCCTTGCATTGTCAGCCTCATCTCCCACCATGTAGGTACTCAGGTAATACCCCGAAACAGAGCAACCCTCTAAACTCAAATGCAGAGGGGAACAGTGGAAAAACACAAACAGGAAGATGAAACAGAAACTGGGGATAAAAGAATAGGATCTGAACATGGCAAAATTAGAGGAAAGCAGAAGCCAGGTGAGAAAAATGTGGCAGATGTATGAGTGGGGTGCATACAGTGGAAGAGTACTGGGGCTGGCTGGTATGTGACAGCACAGCACAGTACAGTTTGCTCTCCTCTAATTAGATTTGGGACTAACACCACAAACAACAAGCCTGAGCATTCATCAGGTATTTGTGAATCTCACTAGTAAAGTCTTCTGTGACCAGTCTGCCCAGAGTAATTGCCTAGTTCTGCTGTTCCACTGCACTGGGCACCTAACAAGTGATCCAAGCTGGGAAGCTATTCTTTGAACATAGAAGATGATGTATAAATGTTATGCTTATCCAGAAATGTGAAGGTCTAATTGACTCAAACTGGGAAAAAAAACAGTCAACATTTTAAACATATGCCTTAATCTTTGCCTTGATTCATCAGATTTCAAATATGAACACAGTTGCAAGTGTCATACTATGAGGGCATTGTGAAAATGATATATGTATTAAGCACCAAAGAACTTTGATTCAGGTAAACTAGAGATATTTACAGGACAAATGATTTTATATTAAGTATGGACTTTGAATACTTCACGTTTAACAACTATAGACTGAGGAACATAAAAATTAAAATCTAACTGCACCTTCACTGAAAAAAGCAGACACCCCCTCGAAAGCCTAGTATGCCATATAAGATCTGCACCATAATGCGTAAGAGACTGGGTTTCCACAGGCAGTATTAATTCTGGCATTTCCTTGCTTCTGATGTTTTCCTTTGCAACATTAACATCCTTTTAACATGATTTTATTGGACGTTATTACACTACATGCTAAACCATGAATTGGTCCTGCTCTATGAGGTGTTATCATACACATGCTCATGGTATTAAACTCATAATGCAACACAGGTGAGAAATCCCTTCTCACACTTAGAATAAGCACAGCTGAAAAATCTTGCAACATCAGCAGTAAATTATTCTGGCAATGAATTTTCTGAGCTCCCCCATCTACTGCATCAAATATGGCCTTGGGCATCCTTCCCAGATCAGTAGGCATGTAACAGGGTTGAGTAGAGCCTGCAATGCTTTGGGCTTGGAGGAAGTGGCTCTGCGAGGTGGAGCTATGGAAGCTCTAACACTAAGGAGACAAGAATTAAAAGGGAAAGAAGAAGGAAAAGTACTTTTTGCAGACACAAAGACATCTCAAATCATGTCTAAGTGCTTCCTCAGCCGGTGCTAATACCACTTCTGATTGATCTGCAGAATCTGGATGCAAATTACAGCAAATTACCCTGGTGAAAGCTCGTCAGCTTCTACTCACTGTCCAGGGAAGGGACAATGTCTGTGTAGTGGCCCCAGGAGAGGATGGACATTCAGTGGAATAATTTGGTGAAAATATATGAGAAGAATACGGCTCAGGATGTCTGTGACACTGCTATGAGAATGAGTAGAAAAGAAAACTACTCCTTCAAACATCTTTTAGATGCTGACCTTGTCACTGTTTACATATAGTTTTATAACCATCTTGACAACAAAAACCTTAGCACCCAGACTGTCTGCATAATGCTTAGCATAATAAAGGTTTTCTTTGCTGCCATGATACTTTTCATGGCCACCATAAACCAAATAATGACGTTATCTTGATCTACAAACACAGGGAAAGGGAAAGTTCAAAGATACAGTGCCAGGATTCAGTAAAAAAATTGTAGCCATTATGAAAATACATTTACATTTATATACTTTTAAACTGATCTTTAAAAAATGCACAAAAATTCTTGAGAATAAAGCAGGTTTTTGATTGCTAAATTCAAATAATACTATAGCTATATATGGCCCATCAAGACAAAATCTCAGGGAAGATTCTGCAAAATCAAATGCTGAAGGCACCTACAGAAAGATCTGAAAAGAATTCTAAATAATCTAAAATTCTGAATTATTCCCAGTGAATCATTATTATGCTACACTTCCATAGTCTCATAAGGGTTTCAGTTACTTGAACATATTAATAATACTAATAAACTCACATAATTATATCTCAGTGGTTTGCATTAAAATGTAACATGAAATGAAATTACAATAAGTATGAAAATGCAATAACTATATAGTTACTCACCACTGAGTTTTTAGTAGGTTTCCGACTTAGCTAAAAATCCAAACACTGATGCTACTGTTGAGTGAAGACCTTGAAGCACTAGAAAATTGATTTTTTTCCCTGATTTTTAACAGTGCAGAGACTGTACATAGATGTATTTTAAGTGAATCATATCCTGAAGTAGATTTATCATATCTTGGCAGATCTGAATATATGCGTTCTAATCATAATGGAAGAATGAAGAAAAACATGCTATAGGAATCAACTTAATTTCAAATTCACTATTAAAATTTTGCTTTTAGTCTGTTTTTTGTCTTTTTTTTTTTTTTAAATAAGCTTATATGAGCTCGTCTTCAGTGAAAATAAGTTTTCCATCCATCACCTCAACTAGGTTTTACTATTCAAGTCTTCCATTCTTATTAATGCAACTGTTATGCCATCATCTCAAATTGACAGCTCTTATCGAAACAGATCAAGTTTTGAATATATTAAACTTTTTAAAATGAAATTAAAATGCAAATTATTTACAAGTTTTGAGTATGGAAGCAGATCGCTGAAGCTGACATTTTTATTTTATGCAGCACAATAGATGAGACTTCGTATTTAAAGACACGATATGTTCCCATGCCTTTAGAAATGGAAGAAATAACAGCACTGCACATACTATGTGAGGGCTTCAACCATGTAGCACAGAACAGGTGTAAGAGGAAGGAATGGGAACAGGGGAAGCCATTCCTATTCCATTATAATTTTGTTCTGTTTTCCATGCACATCTTTCCTAAGATAGAGATGCTCATGATGAAATGTATCACTGCTACCCTCCTGTCTCCTGCACCTCTCCTCAGACTAATACACAAGTATCTCTGGTCTGCAACACTATGTGGCATGCATTTAACTTTCAATGAAAATAATCCAGAAGAATTATTCATCCAGTATGAAATACCTGCAGTTTAGGCATCTAAATCTACCTAGGCTTGTCAACCCAGGCTTCCTTTACATCTAACAGAAAGTTACAGATGTATTTCACCAGGCCTGGAGTAGTTATCTGCTTCAGACAGAGAGGAATTAGACCAAAATTAATTGTGAATAATGGCTGCTACTCTCTGCTGACTGCTGATGAGGACAGGTAGTGGGGAAAATACTGAGGAAATGGAACTGATGCTGCCAGAGAGTGAGGGAGTGCCCACTGCCACCTCACAGCCTGTGAGTCTCATTACACCTTCCATGAAATTCTCTTTGAAACACTGACTCCAGCATGAGGAGAGATGGTTGCTGCTGAAGTTTCATGCTTTAGAGCCTCAGCCCCTTTGAACCAGCCTTTGACTATTCATTTTCAGAAGGTGCTATGACTTATAAAGCACACACTAGTATGCTAAATGCCTTCACTTTTTGAGATGACACTCTTCATCACTCCCACAATGTTTTAGATTTTCTGCATAAACCTTTGCAGAGAATAGTGTGGATGAAACTTTGACAGGACCCAGCCTACAGATAAGCCAAGAGGCTGCAAAGCAGTCTGGTGTTTCCCTAGATCTTATTTCACCAGGCTGGAATGATGACCAGTGACACTCTAGAGCTCTTGCCAGTGTGCATGGTGCACAGACAGTAAAGTAACCAGGGTTTAATCAATCCAGATGAATGCTTTTTTGACACTTACAGGAAGACCATAACAATTGTTTCTTTCAGGAATACCGCACATTAACATCATTAACACAAGCCTCTGTGCTACTTAAATCAGAAAAAAATTACCCAGTATAAAACTGTTTCCATTGAAAAGTTTTACAGAAGGAGGTGGCATTATGGTGTATCTATGACACAAACTAGTAACATCTGAGACAACTTTAACTCCTCTGTTTTCTCATTTGTATGCTATCTTTTGGGACAAAACTGAACTTGGTACTTTCTTGAGAGTGGAAGGGTTCCCTACATGTTTGTTTTTGCAGCATGATTCATGGGGTCACTCAGTTCAGACCTCTAAGCTTCTTTCAAGTCTTTTATACCTGCAAACATTTTTAAAACACATTTTAAATTGCCTTTGGCATAAGCGCACTTTTAAAAATATCAGAGGGTGTGACAGTCAAGCCATATTTTAAGCAAATGGAACCTGTAAGGTACTGTACACTACGTTTTGGAACGCATTTTTACATGCACTGTGGGAAAAATCGGCATTCTTTTTTTCTTTTTGTTTGTTTGTGTACGATGAAAGAAGGAAATATGCTTTCCTTTAACTGGTGGGGCAGGCAGGGCAAATGCCACACCACAATAGGACTTTTTGTTTCAGCCTGGGTTACCTAATAGCTCAGAGCTCACAGAACACTTTCCCCTGCCCTGGTGGGAGGATGGGCCATCAGCCTGGCTCCCTTCCCAGAAAAAAGAAAGAAAAGGAGTTAGCTCCCCATTCAGCAGTTGCAAAGGCAGCAAAACTCCACCAGCCTGGAGCTCATTTATTGCCTAAGTCAGATTCAGGAAGAAATACTAAAGCACAAGCACTAGAAATCTCTCATTCTTTTTTCTCTCCCTCCCTCCCTCTCTCTCTAACACCCTTTCCTCCCCCCTCACACCATCCCTCCCCTCCCAAAGACAAGCTCTTGGCCTTTTTTCTTTTTGCCTTTTCAAGTCAGCAGTATGTCTCAAAGCATCTGAATCTGCAAGCATACCCTTTGGTGCCTCCCTGGTATCTCCGAACTGGAAATCACTTAGAAGACACTGTTCTTAATTTAGGCATGGAAAAAACTTTTACTGTTTTTACTCCAGCTATGGTCCCAAGATCTCCTCCAGATTTGTTGCAATCACACAATCGCTATTAGTTTTAAGTGTTTGTTTTTAAAATCTCAGCATTTGCAGGTACCATTGATCTCTTTTCAGGAGAAAATCATAGAGGGATGTAGAAAAAGAGCCATACTGTGCAACGGTTTCTAGCATTAATCTTGTAATTCCCCAGCTCCTCAGAAAAATCATAAGCAAATTAGGTGTTATCTAAACTGCTTTGCAGTTATCATTTAATATTCAAAGGAACAGCAAGTCATCTCCCATTCTATGCATAGAATTCAGTGCCCCCTGAGAAAACCTGAACTGATTTTCTTTCCTCCTGCTTTTCAAAACTAACCAGGGCCAACAAATGCAAGGGGAAAAAAAAAGTAAACTTTGAAGCTGAAATTTAAAGCAATGAAAGTCAGGAAGTTCAAAAGTTAATGTTCCTATGGCTGCGTTAACTTGGCCATGTTGCAAATACATCATGCAAATACTTCAAGCTATTTTGTTAAAGGCATATAGTACTGTGCCATAAAGCATAATAAAACATGCTGTTTTCATGTGGAAACCATCTTGTACAAGCAACAGTACAGTGTATTTCTACTGCTAGCACTGATTTCTCTACCACAAGTCAAGTATCTCTGCCACAAGATGCTTCTCTGTTCTGAAAACGCTGGTGCCTTACTGGGATCTAGCTTTTCCTTTGCTCACCCAAGAGCTTACCTACAGATATCCCCAGTAACAAAGGGCAACTTCTCTCCTGACACATTTGCCTTCCCAGAAAAATTATTTTTCTCCTTAAAGATCAAAAAACAGTTGTCACAGCTTTTCCAGCCCTCAATTAGAAAAAATACAAACAAATCACCTTGTTGCTCATCTCCTTTCTGTTCTGCTCTCCTAGTTTCTACCTAGGAATATACTGATACCCAAGAACAGTTAACAACGTAGCATCCAAACATCAAGTCCTCATCCTCATCCCAGATGATAAATCTATCTATTAAGAAGGATTCATGTCACTTCTCTGTCTTTTGGATCCTTCATCTCCCAGGAATGACAACTGTGGAGAGTGGGTAGTGTCGTATTCAAGAGAGTACCAAAAAGATGATAAAATATAATTGATTTATTCACAGATCAAAAAAGATCATCTAATTCCTCTGTTAAAGCAATTCAGTTCTACATCCTGATCTGAATTCAGGCTGTATGTGGACTAAAATGACAATGTCAATTAAATGATCTTGCAAGTGTTCACAGGGTAGTTTTGCTGTGATCAGGCTTCAGGAAAGGGGAAGCTTTACTGCAGCTACAGGCAAGGATCACTCCAGACAGTGGGCTTTTTCAGCTCCAGTTGAAGTCAGGCAAGTTTGACAGAAAGAAAAAGGAAAATTACATCTCTAAATGTTGACTTCATTTTTATTTTTTTTTTTTTGTCAGAGGGAACGCCAGTCATTCACTGCCCTCCTTCACAACCCTGAAAGGCAAGATTACCTCCATGCTAAGCACATGTACTGAGGTCTGGGAATGCAAATAGGCAATTTGTGACTAATGCAATAACTGCAGAATATGATCCAGTCCTTCCTAGGATTGCATGGGTTTCCATCAGTGCCATCGTCATGCTTCAACAGCAGTGAGGATAACAGCAACAGCTATCTGAGGTTATGTTGCACCCAGTTCTTTATCAATAGACACTCCCTGAGCCAAAGCTGTCAGGCTTTGAGAAGCCAACAAAGATCTAAAGTTGAGTCTAAATAAGAACATGCTGGTTAGGCCCATTATCTTCAATTAAACAATTCAGAATAAAATCAGTATGTGAATATGGCTTTGTAGGATGGGAGACTCAATTAAATGCCAAAAAGCAACAGGTGGACAGAGCAAAAGAAAGGTTGAAGGGTGGATGAACAAGGTAATATGAGAAGGTAACATGAACACGATTTCAACTTAGCACCTGCCTACCCATTATCAGCTCAGAGTCCTAGTAATGTTGGCATTACGGAAGATGGGAGGTAGATGGAGGCCATGTTAAAACAGTATTAAATTAAATTAAAGACAAACAAACAAACAAACAGAAAACACACAAAAAAATCAAACCAAAATAACAACAAAAAAAAAACAACACACAAACCACCAACAAAATAACCTGTTCCATGGCAGTTTTTCTCCTTGTAGCAGATTGAAGATATTCGCCCATAAATATCTGACATTTCAACAGATAATATCTATGAGTCTGAACATGAACAAATAACTTGGTCTATGAAAATAGCCCAAGATGAAGTTACCCTAATTGTACAATGCTAGTACTTTTTGTACAATGCACTGAGGCTATTCCAATAAAATCACCTGCTTAAGAAGCATACAAATGCCTATGTTACAAATTAAAACCAAAAATATGCACAAAACTGAGGAAAAAAGTGGAGCTAGAAGGTAATAAGCAGTTGCACATTACATTCCACCTTGAAAATTGCCAAGTAAGTCACCTGTACAACTACAGTGAACAGCTGTTTTCTTCAGTTTCATATATTTCTGTTCTTCTTCATTATTGAAGCTGATTTGTTTAGCATTGCAGCAATAATTTCTAGCAGCTGTTGTAACATTAATAAACTACATCAGATAACCAAAAACTCTGGCAACCTACTTCTATTAGAATAAGGATGCAAAAAATTCTTTGTAGCTCAAACAACTTGCTGGTCAAAATAAAATAATCAGTTCTTTATGGCCCAGATGTTGTCTAACTCATGAAAAAAATATTTGTTAGAGGAAAGACAGGCACACAATGTTGCAGTACAAAATCTCATAAATATATATAATTTAAAGACATCTTCATATGCTTTTGTGATGTCATGTAACCAAATTTAGTTTGTTTCTAGATAACTTAGTTTTCAGTGTCTCTAGAACAGTTCAATAAAATTGAAGAAAATGCTGCTAAGAAATGAGTTTTTTGGTTTGGTTTGGTTGTTTGGATTTTTTTTTTCAAAGTAGAAAAAAAATGAAGAGTTTATCTGAGGCAATCCACAAGTAAAATACTTTCTAATAAATGCATAGGGAAGTATAGTACACATAATGCACACATTGCTACTATATAGTAGTAAGCAGCACAGAAGCAAAATCCTATTTAGTGAGACTAATTTGTATATGTATATTTTGCATTTAATTACTGAAATATTAATAAACATGGAAAGTTCAGAAGCATTTACAACACAGCAGTCAATAAAAATCCTATTAATATCATAGTGTGAAGACGTAATTCAGAGAAATTTATCATAAAAGGATGAATCATTAATTTTTTCTATACATGGGGATACGTTTGCTTGTACACTAATAACAAAGCCAGCCACAATTAGAAAACACATTAAAAATATTTTCCTTTTTTTTAATTTGTTTTATGCTGCAATTCTTAGCATTAACCAGAATGGCTGCATTTACAGTATAATGTATGTAAATAAATCTCAAACCATCATCCAGCAATATTTTTTCATTATTAGTCAATAAGGACAATATCAGAGGCAGTATAGCTCTTATATGCCACAAGAAAGTACCTCTTGACAGATCATATTTCAGCTCATATGTAAGTCCATTTTACCTCTCTTTTCAGGTTTGAAAATTTGTCTGGTTTATCCCAGCATACTACTTCAGATTATTGAAATATTTTTTCTGATTTTTTATTAATACCACTGTATTAAAATATATAAATTTTAAAATATTAAAAAGTATCTTTTACTTTTTACAATTTCTATGAGCAAAGCAGTTGAACTGGCTTTCCAGAGGCAATTAATTAATGGGTTGGGTTTATTGTTTTTTTCAGATTCATACCATTTTGTTTATATTTGCAGTCCTCCAGTAAATTCTTTAGCCAACAGGGAATAACTTGGAATAAGGAGTTCTTCCAATTTATTTTGGATGCCTTAATACACACATCTCAAGCATTAGATAAAAAAACTCTTTGGTTGAGGAAAATGTGACAACCAAGATCCTCTAACCTTTGAAAGCATTCAAAACAAAACAAAAAAAGACAGCTTCTTTGTGAAGGATGAATTTCATCTACCAAGGTCAATGGTCAGAAATAACAATAAATAAGAAATAAGAAATAAGAATATTGCAACACATTTGCAGTGCTTTCTCCCACAAGAGTCTGAGCATTTGCCCCTATTTCAGAAAAAAAAGCAAGTGTCCTTTGTCTTCTTTTTAATGTGCCAAGTCTCCTGCATCTTTTTACCCTCCCTCCCTTCTCTCCTGTCTCCCCAACCTGATCCTGGAATGTTTCGGCCATGAGGTTAAGAAAGATTCCCCCATTTATCACAACCTGCCAAGCGCAACAGGGTCACAGTCCCAGCCCCAGTCCTACTGCTTAACTAATCCAGCCTCAACACAGGCATGAAACTTCAAAGATTTTTTGCCACAGGCAAAAATTAGTCCTTATTTGCTTTAAAATCCAAGTATCAATCAAGTTAAACTGTGCTTCAGTGGAGCTAACATTTTGAACGTTTAGAGCAACATGTACATTTGGCTCTTAGCTGCAACTCTAATTGAATACAGAGCTCACCTGGAATAGCAGTACAAATACTTTAAGTACGCAAAAATCTCCAGAGAGATAACTCATTTTATCCAGGAGAAAACCCTTGATAAAAATAACTGTTCAAACACACATGCAAACACACAAGAATATGGCTTTGTGCATGTGTGCAAATAGAAGTATATAAAACAAAATCTCTGCTTGTATTAAATCACCTGAGATAATTTTACCCTCCAAAAGTCTTACTATCAGTTATACCAGATGATCAGCCACAGTTACATATTTGTAAAGCTCAGTTAATGACCTTTAAATATTCCTGAAATTAATTTTGAAGAACAATTAAAGATTTATTATGAGAATACACAGAGAACTTTGCTTCAGTATTTAGGAGGCAAATTTTCAACTATCTAGCTAAAAACCATGCAAATTCTACTCTTCTGGGATACCACCCACCACTTATTGTTTAATCCAATGCAAACAATAAAAAGATTTTTTTTTTTTAAACAATTTAGGTTCTTCAATATATTTTTTAAACTGCATTGTTTTGGGGATACAATGGGATTCCATTTAAAATTAGCTTTAAATAAAATCTTAGTTTTCCTACAGATCTTTATTTATAATTGAATACTGTTTAATCACTTAATAATTCAGGGTAATGATTAAATATTTCATAGAGTAGGGAAATAAACCACACAGATGTTATGTTTCCTGTTAAGCTATTACGGAAACGTGCATTTTTTTTTTTTTTTTTCCAGCAGAATAAGTTAAAAGAACCCATTTAATGAAACTAGAGAGTAAGCAGCATGTTAACTAGAGCATTAAATTCTACAAACTGCTCAAATACCTTTTATACATAACTGTCATAGCGCCATGCACATTTTATTTAAAAATACTGAAATAATACATCATGGTAAAATTTTAATCCCTTGCAATTGATATTTACTAAATAAACTTCACAAT
This sequence comes from Psilopsiagon aymara, assembly GCA_024733675.1. Taxonomy (NCBI): domain Eukaryota; kingdom Metazoa; phylum Chordata; class Aves; order Psittaciformes; family Psittacidae; genus Psilopsiagon; species Psilopsiagon aymara. The sequence goes on along the minus strand of JANRGW010050235.1, from coordinate 11,789 downwards.
TCAAAGTTTAAAACTAAAGTTCTACTTATTTCCTATAATTACCCCAAGTAAGCATAACTCCAATAAAATTTAAGTATAGCTACTTGCAAAGAAAACAACAGAAAACAGAAGATTAAAAAGATAGGTAGGCATGTGAATCAGACAGTACACAGTAGTTTTTCATTTGCTTCCTTTATTTTACAGTATACTCAGACATTTTATCAGGATACAACTAGAAAATAACCTGGGCTTCTAATTTCTGTAAGAGATTAATTAGCTTCCCTGTATGCACACTCTAACATGCTTCCATGACCACAAAAACATGCAGGTATTTCCCCAAAGACAAATTCAGGTTCTTTCATACAAGGCATACACTTTCATACAAGGTTGATGCTTCTTATTTTTCCTTACCATTTAGCAAGCTATACTAAGCACTTAAATAAATCTAAAATTATCCTGGAAAAATGCTTTGGCAAGAATTATACTTTTAATTCAGGAATTAAAATTCAGAAATTCAGGAATTCAGTTTAATTTAATTCCAGGATTAAAATTTAGTTATTGCTTTATATACCATTTTTGAAATTACATTTGGTTTACTTTAGAAGAAATTACAATGGCACAAAATGTAGTGAGACAGTTAAAAGCTGTTTAGCTGAAATGCATTTGAGAAAATAGCGAACAGTCCGAGAAAAGAAACATGTAACTGGATCCTGCTGCTTGCTGCTCACCAGACCCCAGACAAAAAATCAAAGAACTTATTGGCTGTAATAATTTATCATACCTTTCTTCCAAACAGGTTCCCTATACATTATAGTTCCCTTTAGCAGTAAATGACTGTTTACAGCTCGATCAAACTGGGTTGCTCTTTCTTCCATGGGACTTTGCTTGCTGTGCTAGGATAATAAACAGCACTCCCAGAGCCAACCCCTTCCAAGATTCCCTGAATGAAATGGACATTTAAGAAGCAGTAATCATTGTGTCAGCTCCCATCGTGGCCCTCTGAATGCAGCACAGCAGCAGCATTGCTACGCTTGCTTGCTACGCAGACCCCAAGGTAAAGAAAAACATTTCAATACATTTCAGAAGCACACATGCACCAACTCCCTGAAGAAGCAAGGTTTTAATCAGAATTTATTCTCGAATAATGGTCTATGCAATTGCAAATTGTATTAAAAAGTTTGAAACAAATTCACAATGAAGTACGACTCAAATACAAACTCACATTGCCAACTGACAGATAACATTACAAAGGAAGTTAAAGTGAACTTTAAAGAGGTGGGATTGATGCTTAAATGAAATTATACGTTAGTGTTATTTGTTCCGAATTTATGTCTAACCAGTTAGAAATGGACTAAATGAACTCGAATGAAATATTAATAAGTCAAATTCACTTTATTTCTATCCACAATTTTTTACTTTAGGGTTAATTAATTTGAACTCAGTTTATGTTTAGACACCTGTCTCAGCATGGGGGCCTTAAGCATCTCTTTCAAAAATGTTATTAAATAACACAACAAACTGCTCACAGATTTGACAAAACGTGATGCTCACAGACTATTACAGAATGATGCATTTTATTTCTTAACAGTACTTTACGAGTAACCTCCTGTGGTAAGAAAAAGCTGCTCCTGAAAGAACTTGATGGATTCAATCCTGTGACCTACTCAAACTCCCGTGCTCTAGAGCCACTGTGAACAAATATCTTGTTCAAAAACTAAGTTTGAAACTGTACCGCAGGAATGAAAACCAAATCTCTTTTTCAGAGAAGAATCTGACTGTGGAATTAATACTCACTTATATTTCCAGTCCTATCACTAAGAACATTTACATCACTATTGCAAATTAAAATCCATCAGCAGCTTACCTTAGTTGTCTCTGAAGAACAGAATTTCCCAAGTATGCAAATTCAGTTTCCAGGATCTCTTATGTTTCACACTGATTAACTGCTGATGTACAGCAGCTCAGGTGCTCAGACGGATTTTTCAGGACCAAAGTACTTTTGTATCAGTCAGCTAGGAGTTTTTAAACTCAGAAATAGTGAAGACACATCGTTCTTCCTTAAACTGTCACACAGAGCCTAGCACAGTCTGGTTACTTAAGTTAACTAAGAGGAGATCTGAGTAGTAAACAAGCTTGGCTCTGTCCAGTGGCTTTCCACACCCTTCTGTTTATAGTAAGATGACTTGCATTCAGAGGTCACCCCATCAACAGCCCCTGTCTTTCAGTGGGTATCTAATGCGCTGCATTTATCCCAAGGCTCTTCTAATGAAACCACCTTCCTGGTCCCTGCTCGCCTGCTGTCGCTGTGACACATCTGCTCCTTATTGTGCAAAGTCCTATTAAGTGTTAAAATATACAGAAAAGACGTACCTGGGCATATATTCTGCAAGGAATACAGATATTTGTAAGTGCTAACCTTGTCTGTGAATATTGACTAAATAAAGTCTTTTTAAAGATCAAAGAAAGAATTTTGCCAGCAGCATTCATCTTGTGAATAAAAGAAATTCAGGTGGAAGATGGTTGCCATTGTTTGAGCTGGACTTAAAAACTTTTAAAACTACTCCCAAAGGATAATGCACATGCCTATGGCAGATAATTTTTACTTGAATATGTTAACATGCTGGAAACAAGAGATGAGGAGCCTCCTTGAGCTCTGCTGCAAAAAGACACAGAGCCAAGAAAAATGAGGGTCAAGTGCCAGGACCCCAACGCAAACACCGAGGCAATTCAAAGCTTAAAGAATCCATGGAATTGGCAGTTCTTACAAAACAGAGTAAATACTCAGCAGACTCCTAGCACTCATTTTTTATGCAACCAGCGTGCTACTGGTTACAAGAGGTTTGCAATTCAACCAGCAATTATTTTTTCATACAGCATTGCAAACCAAAAGAACAGACCCCAACCTTATTTTTTTTAACCGGAAATTACTCATCACAACAGACATACCTAAATTACATTATCTTGTAATGAAGACAAGAACATGGCATTTAGCATTTTAATTTGTAAGTCCAGAGCCTAACAAAAATCAGAATTAAGAACCACTTCCCAATTTCTGATACTTTTTCCTCACTTCTTAGCTACCAGGTAGCACTAGGAAGTTAAGACTTGTTTCACGTGGAGAGGTGAAACTGAAGATGGCACTCTCTCCCCATGCAAGCAATAACTTGACTGCTGCTCAGAAATGCTCCTTGAGTGAAAGTTACACCTGCAGCACATTTTCAACACCAGTTTTTGTCACCACTACAGCACTGAAATGACAGATAGCAGCTTGGCTCTGTTAAAGCTAATAAAACATGATTGATGAACTGGGCTAGAAAGCCATGTCAGCTCAGATTAGGATATTTGTGCCATCATTTGACGGGTCCCACACTTTATTCTTAGAATGGATTGTCAGGTCTGTAAGGGCCACTATCAAACACAAGCATCCAGATTCCCTGATGCCTTTTTTTCTACTTAAACCTGTTTATGAAGTTTAAGTACAAAAGGGTTGGGGTTTTTTTGTATGAAGTCTCACTTAATATTTATAAAATACTTGTGCTTAGAAATACTATATACTTCCTTAAACAGGTGCCTGTCAGCTGCTATTATCTCATGCACTGAAATCCAAGTAATCCTCATTTTACTGCATTATGTGGCACAATAAAGGCCCACCTCTTTGACAATGAAAACCCACTAAAGCATATACAGAGTACTGGGGAGAGAGCATAATCAGTTTTCAGCTGTTGGTTTTGACATTATCATTAGGTATAACCTCTTTCTTACCCGCTGAAACAACTAATACGTCAGCTTTGGATGGTTACTAATGCAAGACTGCTTGCAAGCAATTGGTATTTCACCACCAAAAAGAAAAAAAAAAAAAGAAAAAAAAGGAAAAATCTATTGCAGAAAATGCTGCCAAGGGAAGACTGAAAGCCATGGGGCATATATGAACAGTGATCTTTAAGGCTCAAATCTTTAAACACTGCACAGTGCACTGCAGAGAATCTTCACATTAACAGATAAGGAACAAAATTTGTCACTTCTTCTACCAGGTATCAGGCAGAAGAAAACTAGCCTGGTTCTAGACTCCAGAAGCAGTTAAGCAGCATGCCATCACCCTCTTTGCACACCTCCATAAGCAGGAGCTCCTTGCTCAGTAGCTCAACCAGAGCAGATTGTTTGCCATCCCCTGCCACCACTTCACCTGTGCCCTCCTGTCTTCTGCCACAGACTAACACGTCTCTGCTCCCACAGATCTAAGGACCAAAGAAATGACCATCAGCCTTCTTCCTTTTCCCAGTAAATCAAGATGGTTTAATAGCTTCTCAGGCCTGGATACCTGGAGGAAAAGTACAGTCCTATATACTTTTAAAGGTCTTTATTGCATAGTGGCAATAAAAAGAATTCCATGCCATAATTCTGTGCACACAGCAGTAGTGTCAAGAGATAGTCACAGAAAATTATTATATCTACTGCACCAGCTCCTTTTTCAGGCTGATAGGTGAAACCACTGCCAGAGCATCCCTGTGACTGATGAACTGCTCAGTCTGCAAACTGAGATTACCAAGGAGGGGATGTTTTCTATGGACACATGAATCAGAAGTTTCTTCCAGCACTGTACTTACACTATCATCCTAAGGACACAAATGTGACAGAAAGGAAAATAGCAGACATTAGTGATAAAAATTGTAGTCATTTGAGAAAATATGAAAGCGTGAAATGCAACCAGAAATGTTTGGTTTAGGCCCACAGTATTGAAAATAAATTACTTCAGATATTATTTTGCATGTTCTACAGTTTTCTTTGTATGCTGTTTTTCACTGTTTGCCTGCAATACCGACAAACACTAAACCAAAAAGAAAAGCTTGGCAGCACGCCTTTACGTTTTAAGTAGCACCACAAACCAACAAACTACGCAGAACATAAGCTTTAGCTACCCTTATATCTACAGCTTTGCACACTAACAGAGACAGAATTGGAGGTATGAAAGATTTCTCTACCTTCTTTTTTTTTTCTTCTAGACAGGAAACTTGGGAAAAGGGGAAAATGCTGCATTTATATAAGCAATAATCTCTTTTTAAGATACTAATGGGAACACGTGCTTCCCTTCAATGCATTTTCACAGTTGCTGGTTTTGTTACTGATCCTTCAGATTTCACCATAGGATGTGAAGTACTTCCTAGGTACCTTCGAGTAAAACCACACTGTAGCAGCACATTTTGTTGCCATTGAGCAAACTTGTCTAATACATTCCGAGAGCCAACATAACCACTCCACATTTTCAGTCAATCTGTTTATCAAGTAATACAGTTAGAGAAATGGCTAAAGAAGAAAAGAATGTAAGAGGTAGGGACACTATTTGAGAAAAGGTTGCCTGTGAGATTTTGGGTTGATCAACAGTTTCATAACCGGAGATCAAATTCAATGCCAAATAGATGTTTTAGTGGACTCTGATCTTGCATTCAAAGAGAGTTTGGAGGTGCTTTGATCCGAGAGGACTGCGACTCTCCCCCCCTGGGGCTTCACATTACCCTGGCTGGCTTACTGGCTCTGGCAGGTCAAAGCAGGCCATGGGGGTGTCAACTTTTATCCATGTAATGGATAATGGTATAATGGTGCTCCAACCAAACCAGCTTTTGTCAAAGAACTCACTCAACTGCTTTTACCTTTTTTTGTTAGAGTTTTTAGTTACAAAACTGCTAGGAGGAATAAATGCCTAGATCTGAACTGCTGTGCTTTTTCAATAAATTTAAATTGAATTTAAATTTACAACCCCTTATAAGATGGCTTTGTTGTCCGGGAAGGTTTGTTTTGTTTGTTTTCTCTGAGATGAATCTAATCTATTAGACTTTATTGGAAGACAAACTGTCCTTGAATTTCATTTCATGAGTGTGTCCTATGTGTTCCACAGCTTGCCTTTAGAATCAACAGTGAGGCAAATAAAACTGTTACTATTACAATACTTCCATCAATATGTGATACTGTATTTATTAGATGCTTCAGCCATCACTAATGCTGTGTTATGTTCTGCTTGGGCACTCACCAGACTGCAGCTCCTTTGAGCAAAGTCTGCGGTTTCACAGCAGTCTCCATCACCTTCCCTCTCCTTATTTCCTCAGCCTTGCAGAGAGCAGCATCTCAGATACAGAGAACAACAACAACAAAACAGCAGAGGACAGCTGGGCTTCAGGATGTGCACTTTTTTATTACTGAAACTGCTACGAAAAGTAAAAACTGTTTGATTAAATCTCAAATAAAAGAAATGAATTCGAAAACCAGATGGAAGGTGGCTAAATTCTGAGTCAAAACCAAAAAAAGACATCTGAGTACATCAGATTTTCAAACAATGAAAACTGAAAAAGCTTATAAACATAAATAAGAACTTCAAATTATAAATATAAATTAATAACTGCTACACATACATACTCAGAAATCACATTCCTGAAAGGGCTTTAAAACATCAACTGTTTGGGTTTTTTTATGTTTTGAGGCCTTCTTAATTTCATTTGTGTTTTCTCAGCAGTCACATTTCCAATTTATTTCTGTAGTCTTACATGTAACTTTGTAAAATGTAAGGATACATCTTCATGCCTTTAAGTTGAAATACTAAGCCTTTCACTTGAAACATTAATGGCATAAACATTAAAATTGTCATAACTGGCAACACAGCATTTTCTGCCTTGACTTCTCATCTTGATTTCTTCCACCAGTTTCAATGAACTTTTTTTTCCAAGAAGTACTCATTTACATCTTATATCCCCTCCTGTGTAAAGTGTCTCTGATATTAATTCTGATTTAAAACAAATAAATAAAATTATGAACTTTTCAAAATGCACACCAAGTTCAAGGTACAAACTTTGTGGAAAGTATTTTCATATAATTACTTCTAAAGGGAATTTGTCAAGTAATACCATATCTTTCAAAGGCATCCAAGGAAAAAATCATTTAAAACAGTATTCATTCAAGTCCCCACTAATTACTATGTGCTTTTATTATCACATTTTCTAGGGCTCCAAAAAAGATGAGTAGTGTGCCAGTGATCAGTACTAGGCACAAATACGATCTCAACATTGAAAGCTTAAAATCTAGTTTTATTTAAGGCTCCAGAGGATCTACTGTAGTGGAATCTTCCAAGTTTATTTTATGACCCAATAAAAATTTTATTTAAATAAGTAGAGGAGAGAATTACAGTTATGTGAAAGTTGGGAAGGAATTTAAATTTTTGAAGCAGACCTTGCAAACTGCAAGGGAAAGAAGAGGTCAAACTATTGGGAGTTTTTGACTTGAACCTCTGATTAGCAGACAGCATTTTCAATCATTTTAGCCATTATGTGTTCAAAACACTCAGTAAGTGTCTGAGCATGTGGCTGCTCGTAGCCAAGCCTCCTATTCCAGGTAACATCCAGTCTGAGTAAACAAAATGCTGTCCATTTATATTTCTGTTTTTTTCAGACGGGTGCAATACTCCTCACTGCTTGCACCGAGCACTGCTTTCTGTTTTTGTTCTGCCTCTTCAACTCTTCTCCCTCTTCCCACCTCCATTAGTACACATGTAGCTATTTCATTGTACGTACTCAGACATGATGTTCTGAGGAATGGCATGATAGATTTTTCATATGAATCAAGGACTCTATCCTTGCTTTAACTCAAGTGTTTATTTTGGAAGCTGACTAGCACCTCTGTAATTACCAGGGACCTCCTGACCATAAAGCTAGAGCAGTATCAAGCCCAAGACAACCGAAGCAGGAATTCTTAAGCTGCGGTATGCAAACTGCTTCAAGGCGGCACTTTTGTGCTCGGGCAGGCAAAAGCAAGATCAGCAGCAACAGATCCTGACCTTTCTGGGCACAATGTTAGGACTCACACTGTTTATTTGTGCCTGGAGCAAAGCGTAGTGTGGTAGGAGAAGTGCTTGTTTCATGAGGGAAGAAGACGGTGTTTAGGTTCTGACTTGGGAGATACGGGAATTAAGGAATGGCTGACTTGCCCCCTAAAAGATCATCCATATGTGAGGTTTGGTTTTTGTTTTTTTTTTTCTTGGCAAACATTCTCTTTAAGGATGTCACTTTAAGGAATTAACAAAATCAGTAGTTTAAGTGAGGTGACCCCTTTACTGAGACTGATACACAAGTATGTAATAAAAATTCTATTGCCCTTTTTTATATTTATATGCATATTTCATAAGAATCCTTCAGTGTTTTTCTAATATGCAGATTTATAATTGGAAATACAATGGTACTAAAGTCCACTTGTGACAATACTCTCCTTTACTGCAATCTAAAACTATACATAATATAGTTGCTGTGGTTTTTTACCTACTATTACTATGAGCAAAGACTCAATTTTCTATGTATAAAGTTTTAATTCACTGCATCTGGTTTTCTTGTCATCACACTTGCAATTCTGCTCCAGTCAATGAGGTTGCACACTTGTGAGAGCAAAATTTGGATCAGGATATAGATTTCAACACCACCTTACTCAAAAATATAGTGTTTCAGAGTTTTTACTGCAACTTCAAAGGTAGATCATTTTACAAGTGACTAGTGCTACAGAGCAAACATCCTTCATCATCATAACCAATTTCTCAGCATCAGCATAACTATTTGGAAGAATTACTCGGTTTACATTGTGATCTGTATTTCTAGACAGACGTACAGAACTGCAGATAAGTTGTTTTTACATGATACTTACATTTACATATGCATATGAGGACTAAAATAGCACAAATCATAGTATTTTGGAACATGATTCAGAAGCTTTAACAGAATCAGTTTTTTGTCACTGTCATGAGACATTGATTAAACAGTGGTTCAAAACTGGCAACAAAAAAAGCAATAATTTGAAAAGCCTATAGTAAGGTTGGTCTTTTTCTTGTATACCCATAGATTTACTTTCTTAAACCAGACCTCTAAAAATTTACATTATGGACTAAATAGGGAACGCTGTATTCTGCTTCTTCATGGGCTGTTGATCATTTCCAGTAATCAAACAGTACCTTTTCAAAACTGGGAATAAAATGTAGAAGCTTCATTTTTTTTTTTTTTTTCCTGAGGAAAAAGAAGTTAACTCAAATACACACAAAATGAAAGAATCCAAACTAATAACTTTTGCAGGTAAACAAAATTTCTGTCTGAACTGGGAACCAAGCACCAAACCCTAATGGAATACAGACAAAAACCCATTAATGGTATTTCCTTGTAGTATGCCAAAGCAATTTTCTTCTCTTTTAGCCAGAAACAACTGTATTTTGATAATTGTTGGGATACAAGAAAGTATTTTGGAGAAACACATTTACGCAAGGTATTTCTTTCAAAATATTAGTTTCTATGCCGATAGAACTATTCAACATTACCTTTTAAAAGCATATACATGTGCTTATTTCTTCACATGTGATATGTTTCACAGCTTTAAGAAGTGTTTCATTCGCAGTGTGGAATTAGGCATACGTGTAAATCACCACAGGGATGGAACCTCAATCAAAAAAGTGTTGTTGAGTTTCTGCCAGGGATTTCAGGTCTATTGTCTTTTCCAGATTTCTAATACTTCATTGTTTTCAAGGAAAATGACATCATACTGCAATGCGTGCAATTAAAAATGAGACTTCTTTCTCACATATATTTCTAGATATGTACGAACACCTTCAGATAGTATAAAAATAAAATAAAACAGTGGATGAAAACATTGCTTCAAAGATTTGAAACAATTCAAGCACACATATATTAATTCAAAATAAATCCACTATAAATATCTTCAGTTTTAGCAAGAGTTCAAGGGAATCTTAGAAAATACTAAGGAGTATTTTAAATAGCTTGAGGTGCACAGCAGAGGGATGAAATATGCAAGTTGGTAACTAAAATATCTAGCTAAAATAAACCACAACTATTTCACCACAAAAAACCTGTATCTCATATTCAGAGTGCACAGCATTACTGACTGACAAAGCCATGCATGTGAGTTTTACGCGGATTTGGCCCCAAACCATCTTATATGGACAGAGGCAGGTCCCAGCCCTAGACAGAGTAACATGTTACTGCATCTAATGCATGTTTTGCTTTCTGCTGTGAGGGCACGAGCTCTGTATTAAAAGTACTGAGGGATAAAAAGAAGTTTCAAACAACCTCCCAAGGGTATTTTTAAAAATTAAGTAAGTGCCTGGCTGTGCCTGTCCAGAAGGGCAGGGCAGAAACAGCCACAAGTGAAGTCCTTCCGAGAAGAGCATCTGCCTGAGAGGGAAGCAGGGACAACTGGCAGTAGAAGAGGGAATCTGGTTTGGTTTGCTGTTTTCCCAGTCAGTGTTGCACTGCAAGATTGGCTGAGAGCTCAGCTTAGAAGGTATCAGCCATGGTATCTCTGCCTCCAGTCTCTATTATGAGTTAGATTACCAGATTAGATTTTTGGGCTATACAGGATACAATGACATATTTATGGAAATGGACATTACTGATTGTTTTTCAAGTAGATTTAACAGTCACTCCACTGTCCAGTGAAGTTATGGAACAATCTGCCAGGATAGGGAACTCAGTCATACCCGTATACTATATATGGATTTGTTGGTGTGTAAAATACAAATATTTTTATCTGACCAAAACAAAACTACTTAATATTTGTGAATGGTCATATTTTTCATGACACAATTTCAGGCATACAGTCATCCGTGTCCTCTAGGGGCAATGAATTCTAAATCTTTACTATATGTTGGTAGAAAATTATTCCTTTTATTATTTTAAAATATATTTCAATTTCTCTTAATACTCCTTAAATTGCAGCACTTGACTTACAGCCTCTATCCCAGTCATTACTGCATATGCGTTGCTACACTAGCCTGTCAACTGTATTTGTGTCAGTCCATAAAGGATGGCTGGCATTTTGAATGTCTTTATTAATTTCCATGTCTCATATCTGAAGCTCTTCCAAATCCATGGTGGGTTGAGCAAAGAGAAATTAACATAGAGCATGAATTTGCTTCCTCCCTTCCTCCTTGTGGCATCACAAGTAGATTGAAGGAGACTCAAAACTGAGCACTGGGTAACTTTACTGTAGATTTTCTGTGAGATCATTTATGCTGTCTTATAGAATACCAATGCTCCTAACTATGTAACAGCATAAGGGAAGGAGAGGGCAAGGCAGAGGGGTCTACTCACATTTTAGGGAACTACAGTACAACTCTACACCACTTCTTCTGACTAATCCCCTTCCCAGCTAGGTCCCAAGACTCTTTTAGCATGAGACTTTTGCTCATGCAAAAGAAGACCTGATTCACTGCTGCACAGGCCACATCTCTTCCTAGACTGACTTCCAACTTGGATTCCTCTTTGACTCCTCAATGGGAATTACAATTAGGTTGGATGAACTTGAATTTTGAGTCACTACATATCCACATAAACTTAGATTCCCAATGCAGTTGTGTGGACTCTCCTTTTATCATATTTAAACTGACTTTTTCATAGTGTAAGCAAAGATTTTGCTTTAGTGAAAAAGAAAGTCAACACTGGGAGCCTTGAGGCTGATACTTTAGTTTTTTAGATATATGAAATATAAGCTTCTGGTTTCTGTAATAAGATTTACCACATAGATAAAAAGGGAGTGATAACCACAGATTATTGAATCAGTTTTGCAAGCTCAGAGGGACACATTGTCTTAGAGCTGGTTATTGGGAAAGGAACACAAATAGGACCTGGAGGTACACCAAGTTTAAGAATAAACTAAGCAGCTCAAAGAGGAATTCTGCAGGGACAAGTAGCTTGAAACAGCTACCATCTCAACGAAATGTAGGAAACCAAATACAAAAAAGAGCTGATGGACTGTTTCAGAAGAACATGTGTGAATGAACA
>JANRGW010050233.1:0-24532 GCA_024733675.1 Psilopsiagon aymara | reverse complement strand
GGGGGGGGTGCATGTGTAATGTTAGCAATACAAGCCACCAGAGATGAGCTATAAAAGGTGCTTTCTTTTGCCTCCAAGTCCTGCTCTGTGGTTGCTCTGTAGCATGCACCAGATGCAGCAGCACCAGCGCAAGGCCTATAACCTCTTTCCAAATGGTAATAAATCCCACAAGACCCTCACACACTTGTAATTTACAACTCGGCTAAAATGAACATTATTTCAAGCTAAGCGTATTCTCGGAGGTGCAGGAGGAATGTGGCAGCTTTCCTGCTGACAGCGGAGTTTCTCTTTTAAATGTCATGCATTCACTTTCATTACTTCCAAATAATTGCCCAAAAGAGCAGCAGTCGGACGAGCGAGAGCGGTTCACACCACCATTAGTTGAGTCTATCGTAGACAAAAAGCAGCTGCAGGGACCTGCTCTTGGGCATGGCCAGAAACCACTGTCCATGCAGCTCCTCGCACCCACCTGGAGGGAGCAGACCCACTGCCCTGCTGTTGTGTGGGTAGAGGAAGACCCTTGAATCGGGGAGGTTGGGGCAGGATTGATGTGTCCCACAGTGCCGGGCAGGCAGGAAAGTCATCTTTGTTCCTTTGAGGTCTTTTCAGTGCAATGAAACACCTTGCCATTGGGGGTGTTTGTATTGTTGGGGAGTGGTTTGGGTTGAAGGGACCTTAAAGCTCCTCCAGCTCCAACCGCTGCCATGGGCAAGGACACCCTCCATAGAGCAGAGTGCTCCAAGCCACATCCAACCTGGCCTTGAGCACTGCCAGGGATGAGGCAGCCACAGCTCCTCTGGGCAACCATCCTTTATGTTCAGCAAGGGCCTGACCTCAGCTTTGAAGATCCACCAGTCACTGGGCAGGGCTGAGAGGTGGCTCCACCATCATGGGGCATCACCTTGTGGCAGTCCCATGTGAGGGTTCCCTTCAGAGCAGTTTTCCTCCTCCTTCCTCTTCCCTCTTTCTCCGTGTGCCTTTACAGGAACTGTTCAGAAACAGTGGAGGCAGCCCCATGCTTTTGCAGCTCAGGTCCAAGACAAACTCCAGATCCTGACTGTGAAAGCTCTGTGGGCTGTAATGAAAGCCCTCAAGGAAAACTGTAAATATAGGAGCTATTGGCAAAATTCAGAGCTGGCCTTGGGCTCGAGCTCCCTCTCCCACAGTGGGAGGTTTGATCCCGCGTATTGGCGCAGGCCTGGACTTCAGTCTATCTCAGACAGCTGGAAAACAACATCCTTTTAATCTAGGCACAGCTTTCATCCTCCTCTGGAAAAAGAGAAAGAAAGAGGGGGAGGAACAAAAGGAAAAAGCTATAATAAAAGCCCTGGATGATGAGAATTAGGAAGGAGAAGTGGTAAGGAGCAGAACACCAGTTCCACTGTTAATTATTCCTCAGCTTCCAGTCCAAGGCCTCACATCATCTGAGGGCTCAGCTCATTAGTAGGAAGTGATGGGGTTTATTGATAAAGACTCTCTGATTGATGTTTTGGCCAGCGCCGGGGGCTGTGGGAGCAGCCCTGGGGTCTGAAAGCCCTCCTCTGATGTTGCGCAGCACAGCCAGGGCAGGGCTCCCTTCAAGCAGCCCATGGGTTCAGTTCTGATGTAGAAGGTCAGTTGTCTTCGATAAGAAAATAGGTTTTTTTGTCAGAAAACTCTTATTTCTGCTGGAAAATAAGCCAGTTTGGAGGAAAACCCATGGATTTTAATTGGGAAAGCAAAATGGTTTGGGTTTCTCTGTGTTGAGTTCCTAAAGGGAAAGGGAGGGAAAGGAATTCCTCTGGTTTGAAGCTGCTTCTCTAAACCTCCAAAAATGCCTACGGAGTGTTTTCCAGATCATGAGGCAACCCTGGTTTGTCTCCTTGAGAAACCAGCCCCAGGTCAACCTGCTCCACCTTATGCTTCATTCTGTGTGTGTAGCCGTGCTATACTCACACAGGGCTCTTGAGGAAGGATCGAGACCATGGTGCCGAAGTCGGAGGCTGTCAGAAGCCGGGAGTGGGGATGAGCTCCTTGGACCATTACCCCTCTCCCGAGCCATGTGCCACTTAGCTGGGATTGACAGCAGGTCCATACTTGGGGCAGTGTCATCCCTGATGCATCCTGTTCTGTGTTCCTCGTCTCCTCCTGTGCTTCCAGCAGGGTTGAATCTAAACCCATAGGAGATGATGGGATAATCCATCGCTTCCTGTCGCTGAGGTGGGGCTATTGGCCTGGAGGGTTTAGGTGTGAAACTCATCCGGGCCACCCAGTTGGGATGAGGAAGGCAGAAACAGACCCCACTTTCCTGGGATCCATCCAAAACATGCCGGCTGTGTCCCAGTGAGGGTGTGAAGCAGATGGAGTACAAGGGCTGCTCTTCACACCCTGGGAATCCAGGAACTCCACAGGAGTGGGGCAGGTGAGCCCCCAAGCAGAGCATCCCACTGAAGCACCGTGCTTCAGTGCCTCGTGTCCTCTGCATAAATGCAATTTCCCTGAATGTCAGAGGAAAGCATTACAGATAACACACTGTGTGTGTCTCTGACCCAGTAAGTGCTGAAATCACAGATCTCATTATTCTGACATGATAGAATTTTCTCCCCTCCCCGATGCAACCCTGCTGCTGTTGTTTTCCAGACTGCAGACATAATTGCCGAAGGTGCAAAGCCTCCGCAGACAAATACGTCTTGCCTACTTCCCTACATCTAGCAAAATGCCACTTCTGTGTGTGCATAAGCAAACACTTGCAGCTCAGCCTCGTAAGCAGCACGTACTCCCATGGGAGTGCTCACCTTTAGGGACGTGCGAGACGCCGGAGCGGGGGATGCGCTGAGCTCCCAGATGGTTCCCTGGCACCAGGTTTCGAGGTGCCACTTGCCAGCCAGTGTGTGTCATTGGGGGTGACACAGCTCAGAGAGAAGCCCTTCATGTCCCTGGGCGTTTACTGGCCAGGAGCAAAGGGGACCAACCTCATTTGGCTGGGTTGGACAGTGAAGGACCCTTTCTCTGGCTTGTTGCAGCAGTCTTTGGCTTTTGGGCTCCTTACAAGATAAGGGACATGCGGGACACAGGCTCGATGTGGGCAGCATCAGTACCAGGGTAGCTGCATCTGTGCAGGGCTGCATCTCAGCTAATGAGCTCTGTTAACAGAGAGCACTTACTAGCTTGGACACCATAATGGAGCAAGTCTGCTTGCAGGGTCATTGCGAGCGTCTCGGCTCTGCACCCAGGACATGCAGCTCCTGACACCGACCTCTGCTTTCTGCTGCCACCCAGACCTTTCCTCTCCAGTGTTGAAGGCCATTTTTTCATTAGGGTAAGTTTAGTAAGTTTAATTTCCTTCTAGATGGGTTAGATGAAAAGATCGTGGAGAGTTAAAGGGCCTCTTTTTGCACATCGAGGAGGAAGGAGTAGGCCCTTTTTCAGGGCCACTGCACCCTCTCCACAGGACCATCTTGCCTGAGCAGGGTACATTTTCTCACTTTCATTTCCATCTTCCTCCCTGTGTCCTCCATCATTAAGTTATGTTCCTCTGCAAATGTTTTTTAATCAAGCTCATGCATCCACCTTCTTGGCAATGACCCTCAGTGTTTTTAATTGCAGCATCATTAGTTCAGGATGCAGTAATGCAGCAGTTAAAGTGTGGCCTTAACCGGAGGGGTTAGGGAGGAAGCGCTGCTGCTCAAGTTTGTTGTTAAGGAGCAAAAAGCAAGGACAAGGACCCTGAGGCCCTTGGGCTGCTCCAGAGCAGAAATGCCATTAAGAGGATCTGCCAGGTGTGAAGTCCCAGCTGAGCTGGTCTTGCAGACTCAAAGACTTTGGGACTCTGAAAGCACCTGCATAGCACAGAGAGCTCAGCAGATGGTGAGGAAGAGGAGGAAGGTGAAGATTAGCTTGAGTTTTGAGTGGGTTTCTGATGCTGCTGCATTCAGAACCCCTTGCCTGCTGCTTTTCTTAAGGTACTTGTGAAGTGGCTTGCATCGATCCTTGCACGAGTGATGGTGAGTGGATGGTGTGCCTCGGAGCAAGGACTGGGGATGGGAGAGCTGTGGGATTGCGCTGCCCACCATGGAAGTTCCTTGTTTTGGAAGTTCTGCTTTAGGAGGGAGGATAAAGTGGCAGAGCTGAGGGGTGATCTGTGTTGTCCTCGTGCTGCCCCTTCTGCCCAGGATTTCAGCATGTCTTCTCTGGTCATTAATGCCAGATCAAAAGAGATTTCATGTGATTAAAATCACCAGTGACACATTTGAGATGAAACGGGAAGGTGCAAGGACAGCAGCGAAGGCCCATGTTCCTGGGGAACCCATGGGCTGAGAAACAGGATTGCATGAAAGGCTCTTTATCGTGAACCAATAAATCCCTGAGATCAATGGACCTTCAAAGGTTAACTCAGATACAGTTAAAAAGGAGAAAAGCAGAGGGTTAAATTAATCATCACTGAAGGGTTTGGCCAGCTCTGGTCGCAGTGCTAGGCTAAAGAAATGCCAACAGGACCTCCCTCATGTGTGCACATCCACAGAGACCCCAAAGTGCTTCACAGACTTCATAGGCAGATATTTTACTGACTTCTGCCATCATTAAGGCTGCGTGGGGCAAAAGGAAATCAGATGAAATCCTGTCACTTGAATCTCCCTGAGGTTTGATGGCCTTTGACAGCCCAACCCCAGACTGTGCTTCGCCTGCTACACCCCACCAGCCCTGCGCAGGGCTGAAAGCAGGTGGTGCTTCCCAGAAGGAATTTCTCTCCGGCTCCCCGGGAGGTTTTGGCAGTGTCCAAACAATCATTGTTAAAGCTGTGCTCAGACATGCTTGTGTTTGCAGAGTTGAGCAATGGGGGGTCAGAGGCAGCAGGGGATGGGGTGGGATGTGCTAGGGAGGGTCTGGTGTGGGGGGGTCTGAGTGCTGGTGAGCAGTGTGAGCTCGTGGGTGCACTCAGTAACTCTTAAGTTACACCATGCCCTGAAACTTCAGTTCCAACTGGGAAAGTCAGTGCCTCCATCCATCTGCCGGCACAGATCTAGTGGGGTCTCATAGACCCCAAGCCCTTGGCACTGCCTCTGCCTGTCCTCACTGTGACATCGTGCTGCGATGCTAATGTCAGAGCGTGGAAACAGAGCTATGGGAGATTTAGGAGCCAGGTCTTTCGATATTCAGACACTCCAGTCCTGCTGAAAGCTGATTTAGATTGAGAGGAGTGTCTTAGTGCTGCTGCACGTGGGTGCTGGCATGTTCAGGGATGCTCTCCTGGGCCTTCACAGCACCAGGCAGACCTTAGAGCAGCCCCAAGTGCCTAAAGAGGCTATAAGAAAGCTGGAGAGGGGCTTTGGACAAGGGCCTGTAGGGAAAGGCCAAGGGGAACGGCTTTAACCTGCCAGAGGGGAGACTGAGATTTAGACAGGGCTTGAAGCAAGCTGCTCTGGTGGAAGGTGTGCCTGCCCACAGCAGGGGTTGGAGCTGGGGGAGCTTTAAGCTCCCTTCCAACACAAACCAGGCTGGGATTCTACGATTCAAATCTCCGTGGTTGGAAAACCACAGAGCACAGACATTAAGGTGCGTAACAGGGGTCCCTGCGCCCACTCTGTCTTCCCCAGCACCCTCCAAGCGTGAGCTGTACTGGAGAAATGCTCTTTGCAGGTCGGGGCTGTTACCCTGCACAATGGAAATCTGGCGGCTGCATCCGCTGCTTAAGAGCCTTCCCCTCGTGCAATAACCTCTCATTATTTTTTAATGTTGTTGTAACTTTATGGCTTAATCAGTATTTGCAATTTGTTAGTAGTCCAGGCTGCAATAAAATTGTTTTCCAGGTACTGAAACATCCTATCAAGGTTTGTAAAGCAGTGGTTCTTAGTTTATCACACCCATAAAAAGCACTGGCAACTTGACAGATATAATAACTTTTTTTATCAAGTGTCTAATTTGAGAGGAAATTAAGCCATACATTACATGCTGATCCGAGCTGGAACTGGAAAAAGACCCAGCCACCCCTCTCCCCACCCCAGTGAGTTTCCTTTCTCATCCCAGCCTCTTCTGGATGGAAAAGCCTGCTGAAGGCTGGCTCTGCTGCTGCATTCACTCTGCAGTATCCCTGGATTGTGTGTGTATTTTTACAGGGCACTGCACACTTAATAAAAAGTAATTTATGTGGCCTGCATTGATGTCACAGCAGTGAAACAATACCTTTCCTTTCCTGCAGCAGAGTGGGATTTATACGAGTGCCTGGAAAAGCTTCCTCGAAATGCAGTGCAGATGCTCCAGGCCACTCTAACAGCCACTATATCCAGTTTACTTATGGACCAAGGTTTTTAAATCAGGCAGGTGATTCTGGGTGCTTCTGTTCATGGCATCCATCTCAGGGTGCCCAGGGGGACTGGGATGAGAAGGACCTGATCCTTTTCAGGCCTTGGAATAATTGCAGTCTTACCCTCAGGATTTGGATCGGTCTTAAGGAATATCACACACGCACACACACACCCCCAGTCCCAGTGTCTGCTCGGGAAAGCATTAGTGAATTGAGTGGTGTCTGCTTTGTAATTGCCCCAAAAGGCCCTTCCTTCATGAGGCCCATTGTGTTCCCAGGCTCCATCCTGGTCTGTGATTCCAAATGTGCCCCTGGTCTCCCACATCTGCAGCCCCAGCCCTTGTCCTGCTCCTCTCCCCTGCCCCTCTCTGCCTACCCCAGCAATAGGAGGAGAGAACAGAGGCTGTCCTCAGGCAGTCATTTTAAGGATCACTATTTTGGTGTTTAATTCCAGGACTGATTTCCCCCCATTCCCATACGTGGTACCAAAATGCCAATGAACAATTGAGCAACTAGCACGGATCACCCGAAGATAGCTTTCTAAAATCAGGCTTTGGAAGCGATGCCCAGGTCTCCCATTGTCTCCTGCAAGCAGAGCACCTCATCCTCGAGCCCTGCAAAGTTCAGACACTCACTGAGGCTGGAATGGGTTTGCTCTGGGAAGCCTGGAGTCAAAGTCAGATGCTGCCTATAAGCCACACACTGTATTTGTTTAAATTTTCATGCGAGCGAATGTCTGTGACACAGGAGACAGGTTTATGGAGAGGGGGGGAAAAATGTTGACAAATGGCCCAGTAATCAACTGGAACATGCAATAAATCATTGGAGTGCCAATAACACTTCCAGGAGGAGTTGCGAAAGGTCATTACGATGCCACCATGTATCATGCAGCGCCAAACAAAGCAAACAGAACATGTTGGGAATAGGATTATGGGAGAAGCATCTGTCAGTTCTAATTAAGAATTAACTGTGGATCCTATATAAAAAGATGTGTGGTTTATTCCTATCTCCCTCCTTTTCCCACTTAGCGCTCCATTTTTCCCTCTCCAAAATAAAACTCAATTACTTAAAAAGAAAAACCACCTCTGTCATTTAATCTATTCAACGGCAGCAAAAATAACCTGATGTGACAAAAGAGTGAAGGCTGGAGGGGAGGGACAGGGCTCTCGCTGGCTTCTGCAGCCTCCACAGCATGAAGGAGGGTGGCTCAGAGCCTGCCCAAATTGCCTGGAATCCCAGAAGTCCTTTGGCATCCCAGAACCAGGCATCTGCGATGGCTGCAGAAGGCAGAAAATGTACAAACCAAAACACTTCAAACCCCAACCTTGGCGTGGAAAAGGAGAGAGCTTGGAGGTTGAGATGCTGAAAGGATTTTGGCTACCGATGGGAGCTAAATAAGTGACAATGAAGCAAAGCAGAGCAGTTAAAGAGAGAGGGAACCCAACAGAGAAGAGACGTGAGGCAGCTGAGGGATGTGCCCTTGGAGGGGACGAGGGCTCCCTGAGCCCATTTCACACCGCATCCTCCCCCCAGAGGCAGTGTCGCTCAGAGGCACCCCAGCTTCTGGCCCAGGTCTCAGGGATTTCGTCCCCTCAAATCTGTTCATCCCTGTTCCTGGCACTGGGTCTCACCCAAGACAGCACAGGGGTGGCTTTTGTGTTGTTCCCCTTGCCCAGCCCCATGAGCCACCCACCACCACTGCTGCCAGTGACCCTCCCTGCATCAGCATCTCATAAATCCCTCCAGCACCTCCTTCCTTTCACCTTGCCTTCCCTCTCCTCCTCCAGGCTCCCCTTTCTCTCCCTCCCCATTAATCTGAGTTGCACTTTATCATGTAGGCACCCATCCCAAGGCTCCTGCTGGGAGGACTATGCAGGCACCGTGCTTTTCTTTATTAGTATTATTTTTCCCTTTCTTCTCCTCTATATTTCCAGGCCTCTTTTCTGCTTAAGTTGGCATTTCTTCTTCTTTCTTTCCCTTTTTTTCTTTTCCTTTCTGCTGACTGAGACAAGACTGTGTCCTACTTCAACATCCCAGGATTTGTTACAACTTCAAGGTGCAGGTTTATGGCCACAGTTGTCCCGTTTATGGTACAGTTCTTCTTATGGGTTCTAATAAACTTTGTAGCTCCAGGGTGCTCTTAAATCCTGATATGAAGGATAGAGAAGAATCATTATTTAGTCCAACTAAATATAAGATGTTTCACCCTTGAAGGCTGAGGATAATGTTTCTTTCACAGGTGTGGAAGGACCCATAATTCCTGTGTACAGCAAGTGCAGCTGCAGGAGAATATAATCAATTCTCCCCATGGAAATAAGGGTGCGCTTTCATGTGGGATAGGGAGAGATGGTGCCAGCTGGGATGGGTGCAGCTCTAGCACGGGTAAGTAGCATTAAAGCTCAATAGATGCTGCAATTATCTGAATTTACAGATGTAACCTTGTAACCACTGAAGGTTCATTAGAATTAAATGCTTATTAAAATCACAGCATCTCAGACTGGTTTGGGTTGAAGGGACATTAAAGCTCTTCCAGTTCCATGGGCAGGGGCACCTTCCACTAGAGCAGCTTGCTCCATGCCCTGTCCAACCTGGCCTTGAGCACTGCCAGTGATCCTTGGATCAAAGGATCCAGGAATTCAAGGATCCAAATCCTTGGGTCAGAGCTAAAAAGAAAACAATCCAGCCTGCTCTGGTCATTTATGTGTTTCTCCCTGCAAAGCTCTACACGGGACCTCAGTATTGCTTTTCCTTCATGTTCAAAGCAGACATGTATGTTCATACACGTATGCTTGTATGCATGCACGTGTGCAGGATCACATTAGCTGAAGGGAGGAGCTTTCTGGGAGATTTTGGGACTGTTGCTGTGAAATACTGTGGGCTTTTGAGGGAGGAATGCACAGAGGGAGAATCACAGCAATACTAAGGCATGGTTTGGGTCTTGGGGTTTTGCAGTATTGCACAGCTCAGCACTGAGACTCATACAGGGATATGGGAGGGGAACATCAACCCAGGAGCTGCTGGTGACTCCCCCAGCTCTAACCCACGCGCCAGGCACCGCTCAGAGCATCACTCAGGCTTCACCAGCCTTTAGTTAATGGATCATCTGCTGTCGCAATTACTCTCCCTTGCGAGTGACTGATTCGGTGTCACTTCTGGCTCGGATCCGCCTGGTTTGGTCCCTCCCCAGCAAACTGAGCAGCACTTCCACAAATACAGAGACTCTCCATGAGGTCGTGGCAACAACGAGTCACCTCTGAATGGACAGACTGAAACAGCAACCTGCCAGGAAAGTTTCCTTTCCTGTCACTGATCCCTTGAACTGGTTACTCAGAGTTTCTGTGGTTCCTGCAGCCTCCAGCAAAGGCAGCTCCAACCATCCCGGCCTTTAACAGGCCACTCTCAGCAGCCAAATGCAAGAAGGCAGCACTGTCACTGCAATACCTGTTTGATCGTGCTCACCAGTACGAATCATTGTGGTTAAAGCCATTGGAAAGGCCATAGGATAAGACACTACCTTGTTTACTTATTCAGATCATAGAATCACAGACTGCTTTGGGTTGGAAGGGTCCTTAAAGCTCCTCCAGCTCCAACCCCTGCCCCGGGCAGGGACACCTTCCATAAAGCAGGGTGCTCCAACCCCTGAGTCCAACCTGGATTGAGCGCTGCCAGGGATGGGGCAGCCACAGCTTCTCTGGGCACTGGGAGCTGCTCTAAGGTTCCCCTGGAGCCTTCTCTTCTCCAGGCTGAACCAGCCCAGCTCTCTCAGCGTGGCTCCAGAGCAGGATGCCCTCGGTGTATCAGATGTATGTAAATCCTTTTAAAGGCTGTGTGTCCCTAAGCTCTAGGTGTCCTTGACGCGCACTAAACCACATCACAAACCATACCCAACGTACAGCTAGGGATGCAGAGACAACCATTGCCACCAGGACCCTCCCCAAACGTGCCCTTCCAGCAGGCTCTTCACACTGACACAGAGCACGCTGCTCCTCAGCAGATGTTCAGGACTCAGCGCTCAGGCTTCCACGGAGGAACTTCCAACACAAAACATCTGGAAAAGAAAGCACCAAACTATTTGGAAGCTATTTCCCTCCTCCACTGCCTCCCCCCCGCCTCGGCCGTCGATCTCAGAGTCACAGGGAAGGGTTGGAGAGGACAGAGAGGCAGAGCCGGGAACGGAAGGAGCGCGTCAGGACAGGAATGTTCCCAGGAAGGCTGCAGCTGTTCCTGTTCTTGCACTATGGCAAAGCACTCGGCACGGCTCCGGCACCCCCAGGGCTGAGCGCCTCCAGAAAGAGCTGTTGTGATGCTGAAGAGTGAGCGCTGGGGACACGAAGGGGCTGGAGCATCTCTCACTTTGCTTCTCGTCCTCACACCGTAAGGAGGAGGCGGTATGTAGGGAAAGGCGTATGTTGTTCCTAACGTCAGGAATGTTGTAGCTGAGATGTGGTTGCCCTCTGGCAGGTCCTGCGGTGCTGCAGTCTCTGGTTTCCCACTTGCTGTTTGCAGTCCTTCACGCTGCTGTGCCAGGGAGCCAAAGCGTAGTCACGCGTTTCTGTTCCTTCAGTATGCAGAAACATGAGAGAAAGTGGAAGGGGGGGACCTGAGGACAGATGATCCAAGTGGAGTCTGGGCTTCAGCTCCTGCAGCCAATTCCAGCCTCCCAGCAATAGCCAGGAGCCCCCTTCCAGAGGGCTGATGACTTGCGAGAAGGGCCTGTCCCCTCTCATGTCCCTTCAGAGTGCAGTGACCAACGTGCTCCTGCTGTCAAAGGGACAGACTGGCCTGGCCTTACCTGCTGCTGTCACCCAAAGTCACAGCTGTAAATGGCTGTAGGACCAAGATGGAACTTGCTCCTTGCATCTCTTAAAGCAGCCACCAGGTCGGCAGCATTTATTCTGCCCCTCGGCAGGCTTTAAATTCGTGGTGCTTTACACTGAATCTCACCAGTACCCGTAATAACCGGGCTGAGCTGAGTGAGTGTGCATGTCCCCATTAGCACTTCAGACAGTCCGTCTATCCCTGCTCTAAGTGCTCCTTTTCATGGAGTTTCTTATACCCATGTTGTTAGTTAGGAGCAGCTTGCACCAGGCATAGGGCAACCACCTTTCCTGCATCAGCAGTAGCCCTGGTCCTCACCGGGTTAAGGTGCAGGCAGGAGCCTGGTGCTTGGATCATGCTGGAGGTGCTGGCTTTTCCTCTGCCTTTCTACCCACTTCTCACTGTAGCTTCTGAACACCCTCTTCTAGCTTTGGGAAAGGCTGGATTTGAGCAGAGCTTTGGGCACTTGGCACATACAGGGCTGTTGCAATGACAATTAACAGTGTTAATTGAAGCGCATTGGTTTTTGTAAGACTTCCCATTGCCTCTGGTGGGCACAGGTGAGCCCATGAGAGGGTGCGCTGCGGTCCCAGTGTGTTCCATGAGATTCCCTGCTTGGTTCTGTGTCGGAAACATGCACTGCTCCAGGAGCACACTGATGCTCTAACTGTGAAGGGCACATTTGTGTGTCAAAACTGCAGTGGGAGACCCATGTGTGAATCACGATGCAGCGTGTGTGGGTGAGCACGCGTGGTCACGACCAGCATTGGCACACGTGTGCTGTGGAGACGCATCGCTTCCCTCCATCTTTTTTGGGATTCCTCTGGGCTGTCGCCTTGCCCGTTTTCCTGGAGCGCTTTCGGCACAGCCGAGGAAATGGGGTAATGAAAGCCAAGCCATACATTCCTGCTTTATGTTTCCAACGGAGCAAGTGTGACTGTCAGGTTTACAAAAGATTGTTTATGTTCAGTGGCGTGAAATGGGGAGCGAGTGCGCGGAGCCGAGCGCCAGGGAGCCTGCCCTGCCCGGGCTGACAGCCCCGCATTCATCCTCCACGCTACAGCAGACAAAGCTCTGGTGCTGCCTGACAGCGGCCATAAATCACCGCTGGGAGATGCTGTACCTACAGCTTACACCATTCCAGATGACAAACACACAATAATCCACACAGCACAGCACTTTTTCTCCCTTCTCTCCCTCTCTCTCTCCTTCTGACTCGCTGGTGCTCAAGTGATGACAAGAAGCAGCGAGGAAACCTGCAAAGCCTGGAAGTCTCCCTTGGGAAGTGCGGGATGGAGCAGCGACAGTCGACAGTGGAAATAGCGTGAAGCCATGTCCCACCGGTGGCGAGGGCACGAGAGTAACCAGGGCACCCATATGCAAAGGGCAAAGGGAAGAGATGTCATGCAGGGAAGAATCCTCCCTTCCTCAGAGGGGTCCAGTTTGAAAAGCAATGATTTTCTTTTGCTGCTGCGCAGCAGCATGGAGCTGGGGCAGCTGCAAGGTGGGATGGTGGTGACAAACCACCCGCAGCACCCAGGGCTCTGCAGCAGCCCATGGGACAAGGCATGCACAGCAGCCTGGAGAAACCTTGCTGGCCCATGTGCTGCTTACTCAGCACTGCCCAGGTTCCTTGTCAGTGTGGAAGTGGAAACACGGTCTGCGAAGCAGGAGGCAGTGAAGGGCAGGGAGGAAGATGTGCTGCCACCACCCTGGGCTCTGTTTTGCCAGGGAAGGGGAAGGAAAGAGGTCTGTGTGGTTGGACAACCCTTAAATCAATGTATCTTCACCAGCAAAAGATCTAATTCATCCAAGTGACAGCATGTCTGTTTATATCACCTCCTTCCATGGGGGCTGCTGGCGGTTTAGGGTTGGGGGGGGTTCTTTTTCCTTTCTGACAGTTCTGTCTTTCCTGCACTCATTTTTATTGTCCCTTTCTGGGGGAGAAGGAATGATAGTGAAGCTTTCCTTGGAATATGGTCATTTAATTGACATTTTCTGCCTTACTCCCAAAATAAAGGGCTTTGTGGGAAAGAGGGGTTATCTTAGTGAGGTGTGGGTCTGATTCACTGAGAGGTGAGCAGAGGGGTGTATGCACCTATGCATGCAGAATTGGGGTTATGCTCTGAAAATACTCCCAGCAAGGAACCATGGTCGTACAGGGATCTTGGCTTTCCTTTGGAAAAGCAAACCCTGAGAGCTTGATGAGGTGTGTGGATGACACCTTAAATCCTGAAGTGCATAAAAGAAACCCAACTGTTTTGTTTTGGTTTTAATGTCTGAAACCTCGTGGTTCAGGGGCCAGGAGAGCAGGATGTTGAATTGCCCTGTAAATACAAGGCCTGTGTCATTCCAGAATTGCTCCGCTGTTCTCAGTGGGCTCACTCTCAGGAAAGTGAGGTTTTGATGTGCTACAGTAACACAAAAATAGCAGTAATAGGAACGGAGCCCCATTCAACCTCTCCTCCCTGCTGTAAGTACAGGAGTGTAACATCCAAGATGCGAAACACAAACCCTGTCTTGTGGGAAGAAGAAAGCTCAGGAGGTTGCTGGGGTAGAAATCACCAAACCCAACCAAACCAAACCAAATCCAACCCAACCAAATCCAAACCAACCACATCTACCAAACCAAACCAAAACCAACAAAACCAAATCCAAACCAACCACATCTACCAAACCAAACCAAATCCAACCCAACCAAATCCAAACCAACCACATCTACCAAACCAAACCAAATCCAAACCAACCAAATCCAAACCAACCACATCTACCAAACCAAACCAAAACCAACAAAACCAAATCCAAACCAGCCACATCTACCAAACCAAATCCAACCCAACCACATCTACCAAACCCTACCAAACCCAACTCAACCAATTCCAACCCAAACAGACCAAATCCTACCAAAGCAAACCCATCCAAACAAAAGCCAACCAAACCAACTCCAACCAAACCAAACCCAAACCAAATCCAACCAAACTAAACCCTACCAAACCCAACTCAACCAAACCAATCCCAACCCAACCAAACTAAATCCAAACAATCCAACTCCAAATCCAACCAAACCAAACACAACCAAACCAGAACAAACCAAAGCAGCTTTGCCTCCAGAGTGCAGCCATCCTCACAGCACACCAGCAAACAGGAGCTGAAAGGGCCATAAAATGGAGCCGTCGTCTGAAGGCTGCACCAGCACATATATCCTGATGTGCTGACAGTACCTTCTTCTCCCATAGCCTAAACTTCTGATGAACCAACGTGCTTCAGAGTGCATTTATACGCAAAGGCGTATAATATGTCCCCTGTATCTAATTATCTGTCAACCTGAGGCAGTTTGTTTTCCAAATCGGCCTCTCGGCTGTGACTTTATGAGGTCGTAAAGAAAACGGTGCCACTCTCGCACAGGAGCGCCAGGAGAGCCTTGGATCAACAAATTACCATCTTTAATGGTGTCTCCTCGTGCAAGCTCCAGCCAGGAACCCACCACCCCACAGTGGGGCAGTGCAGGCAGGGGCAGGACTGATCCTTGTGCTGCCTGCTCTGACCCCAGTGCATGCATCGTGAAGGTTGGCCGGAGCCAGAGGTGAGCTCCAGCCCATCAGCTATGAGAGCAGCGGCACCAGTGAGAGCCGAGCCGTGGATTCCTCTGCCCACGCTGCTCCTGTGATTAATGATAGAAAGGAATTAGAAAGAAAGGGGGGGGGGAGAGCGGGTCAACAGCTGAGTGCAAGGCAAGTCGCTAGACAGGGAGTAATTAAGATACTTGGGTAAATATGATTAATAAGCTCAAACTGGCAGGGTGTGCAGTAAACAAGGGCTAACCAGATGGTACCCTTTCCTTCCTGACAATGCTGCAAGCTCTGTAAAAATAGGAAGGAAGGCTCCGGAGCCTCCCAGCGCTCTCGCTCCGGGAGGAGGGAGGGTTCAGCACGGTGCCAGGGAGTGAATCACCTGATAGGAATGAGAGACATTTCCCCCTTCATCCCATCCTCCATCCCATCCCTGTCAGGGATGGTGCGAGGGGAAGTCAAACGGCTGTTCTTGCCGTGCCATGGGCCACGGGATCCAGCTCCTTGCTCAAGAACTGGCTGAGCTTTGCATGGGATGGGCTGTGAGCAGTGGGGACAGCAGCAGGAGAGGCCTCATGATGGTCTCCTGGTATCCGATCTCCAGACAGAACAGCTCCGTTTGGAAAGTCCTGCCCAGAGCAGGAGCTCATGGATAGGCACGGGTGGGATCCCTCACTCCTCCCTTCCAGCCGTGGCTGGCGGATCATTCCAAGAAAGAGCTGGTCAGAAATTTCCACCCAAAACACTTCTCTGTCAGAAGATGCCATTTCACCAAAGGTGAAACATTTGCGGAAACGCACTGATTTTGATGAAATTGCATTTGGAAAGAAAAATCAAAGGAGAAAATCATTTCGATAAGGCCAAAGCATTTCAGTTTGACCTTTCAGGAATTAAATGGCATAGGGTTTTTTTCCATTTCATAAAGCATTTTGTTTCAATATACTCTCTATATATGTATCTGTAAGAACTATTGAAACCAGAACTAAATGTTGGGATTATCCCAGCATAGAATCCCAGTCTGGTTTGGGTTGGAAGGGACCTTAAAGCTTACCCAGCTCCAATCCCTGCTATGGGCAGGCACACCTTCCACTAGAGCAGCTTGCTCCGAGCCCCCTCCAGCCTGGCCTGTGATGACACGTTTCCCCTAGTGCAATATCACAAGAAATGAAGCCCAAATATCCTTCTGCTTTGAAACAAGGAAGAGTAATCTGAGGAATTCTTTTCCCAGCTCTGCTGCTGTCAGTGGCTGCATCCGCACTGAGGATGCTCCAAGGAGTCAGGGCACTTCTGGCAGTGCCTCTTCCCTGTGTGAAGTGTTTCAGCACCTAAGCTCATACGCTTCAAAGCAACGTGATGATATGTTGAGGGTCTGTGAGGTTGCATTTGACTATTTACTGTCCAGTACCTTGAAAATAAGCCATTTGCTGAGTAACCCCAGGTATTAACAACAGATGAAATCAGCGCTTAGCTTTCAGCTCCCTTAGGACAAGGATTCTCTTTCTTCCCCAGCTGAAAAGTTCCCGATGGTAATGAGAGCAGTAAATGTTTTATTATCTTTACAGGGAGACAGGCAGAACAAGGGGCACAGGAGGAAATCTCTGAATCACAAAGATGTCACCCAGAGCCGTGTGGCACCAGGCTCTGCTCAGCGCTGGTTTTTCCCCACAAGATCCCATTCTCGCTGCACGTAAGTTGTCTCATTACTGTAGTTCACTTCTCCCAGGCAGGAGGTTGTCCCTCGACTGTGCCATAGAGCCAGAGTGTCACTTCCCATCTCGCTGGGACTCATCTGCCCTAGTAATAACCCACGTTCCTGTGCAGCATCCGCAAGGCAGGGGCTGTCTCTGCCTGTCTGTACGGACCATATTTGACACACCAGGGACTGTGGAGGGGCTGTAGATGCTTCCCAGGGTGCAACATGAAGTGAGACTTTAGCGGGAGGCTTTGAGGTCCAACGAGGCCACAGGAGCAGCCGGTGCCTCGGAGGAGGCACGGGAGGGATTAAAGATAAAGAAGAAATTTCAGCTCATTGGCAGGGTACATATTTTTCCAATATAAAAGCAAATGGGGGAACCCTTAAATAAATTGGCTCTATAAAAACGTCCTTTTGTATTACGGCCTCACCTTTTCAGGGGGAAAACACCAAGGTTTATTTTCATGGCTTCCGAATAAAAACATCATTGGTGCTTCATAATTTCCCAGAACCAGCAAGCAGCCCGTTGCTATTTGAAAGACACGGGCCCCCCTCGGTCCTCACCATCCGCCCGGCTGCAGGAGCAGCTGCCATGGAATTACAAGCCCTCGTCACAAGTGCGGAGAAACAAGTTGTGGCATTTAGGAAAGGTCTGCAAAAATAGGTGTCAGACCTTAACTAATAGTGATTGTCCTTCCATTCGGCTGTAATTTACATTTAATTCACACATTTCATTTCCATTTAAAATATGATTACAGTGTTTTGAAGCACATCTCACCTGTCCCCTCTGATTACGGCAGGATGAAAATAACACGAAGCAGCAGGAGCGGGGCTGGCTGCCCCGGGTCTGGAGGAGGGATGGTGAGCACATGGTGCTGTTCTTGGAGCTGGAGCAGGGACACACAGACACACAGCCCTGTCCCACCTTCTTACTGCACGCAGGTCATTCTTGCTGCAGGGTTTTAAGCACCAGCAAACACTAATCAGAACTGCCAACAGAGAGAAGTGGGCTGCAGAGAAGGCAGCTCTCCAGGCTGTGTTTTTCCATGGTTTCTTCATGGAATACACAGGTTTAGCCCTGTCACACGCTAGTGGGGCAGACAGTTCCAGTGCCACCCCCTCATCCTTGGGATTCGGGGAAAGAAAAGTTTCCCTCCTCCTACTGAGGTCTGTCACAAGCTCTTTTAAACACAAAAACTCTTGGCTAGAACATAAATCAGGCTCACCCTCCCCACCACGTCCCCATCCCACGTCTCCCCCCCGCGCCGAGAAGGCACGGACATGCTGATGAATATCTGCTACGTGTAGGGGAAAACAACAACCCCGTAAACAGTATTATTAACCCATGGGCTGGCAATAAATCAGCGTGAGAAGGTGACCTCAGCAATGCTGGAGTAATCCTGTGTGTCAGGGTAAATTTATGAGGCCAATTTTATTGGCCTGTATGACCCAGGCTCCTTGGAGATGTCTCAGTAACAAATCCAATCTATATCATTTATTAGCTTTGTACAGTGTCAGCTCTAAGCATAGGAGGGATCCCATTAAAACATATCGCTCCCTCTGCAGAAGATGGGCACAAGTAAGCTGTTGGATAATTGCTGGCTGCAAGGAGCCCCTGATTAAGAAGTGGCTCATTGTAGCTTTGCTGTCAGGTCCATAAAGCTTGCCTGGGATGGAAGCACCAGGGTTTGGGTTTGTGCTGCCTGCCCCTTTTCCTCCTTGCCCACATGGGCTGGCTGCAGCTCGCCAGGAGCAGCAGGCAGGGTTTGGCCATGGGGACAGAGGTGATGCACTGCAGGGAGTTTCCTGCTGAATTCCATCCTTTCCCCAAGTCCCACCGGTGCTGCACAGGAATCTGGTAGCCCTCAGGGGTGGGGAAGATGCAGGAAGCATGGAGTTGCAGTGGGAAGTGCAGGGATGCAGCAGTGCTGGGATCTTGTGGATGCATCTTGGGTCGGTGCTGCAAGGAGAGGGACGGAGAAGGGATTTGAAAGCTGTCAATAGCTAAAACTCCTCCTTGGAGGTGGGAAACTGCTTGCAGGAGGGGAGGGATCCTCCAGCTGGGCCCTGTGGGTAGCGCTGCGAGAAAGCTCCATTCACAGATGACATTGGGAAGAAGTGCTTTACAATGAGGGTGCTGAGACGCCGGCACAGGGTGCCCAGAGGAGCTGTGGCTGCCCCATCCCTGGCAGTGTTCAAGGCCAGGTTGGACACAGGGGCTTGGAGCAACCCTGCTCCAGTGGAAAGTGTCCCAGCCCATGGCAGGGGGGTTGGAACTGGATGAGCTTTAAGATCCCTTCCACCCAAACCTTTCCATGATTCGTTTGGGAATGGTGGACCTGGCAGTGTGTGCATCATGCCCAGCACCCTGGCGACAGAGCGATCGCGCCTTCGCACCAGCACCTCCCGGGTCTGATCCCTGTTGGCTCACCAGAGTCTGGTGGAGGCAGTTTAAGTCTGTTTGACTGTCCCTGTCATCATAAGGTTTACGGATGGTTAATTTATTCTTTATAGCACAGTCATTGATGGCTGTTAAATCACAAATGAGAGCCAATAAAGGGTGAATTGCAGCTGAAATTACACTGTTTATATGACAGCAGAGTGCTGGCTAAAAGATTCATATGCCGCTGATGAAGTACGTAATAAATTTTAATTACCATAGTTTGTACAAATGACATGTTTGAAATGCTATTGAGTAATGTGACCCTGATAATGAAACTATAAAATAAATCATTAACTTTCTGAATGAGCTTTTTTATTTCCATGCTACATGAAGTAAACTTTCCAATTTATTCCATTGCAGCCTTCTTCTAAAGAAAAAAGTGTGGAGAGAAGAGTCCTCCCCACTCGGACGGACACTGACAAGCAAACCAAAGGAGGGATGGGCAGGACCATGTCAGAAAAGATGTCAGGAGACAGGCCAAAACCAGCCCAAGCCCCCAGACTGCTTGTGAATCCATGCTGGATAATACAGGATGATGCTTTGCTCCTGCAGCCACAACCAGCTGAGCTGCAGGAGTGCAGAGGTAAGAGCAGGGCTTGAGAACCAGCTTTAAAGAGCTGTAAAATTCACAAGCACAGACAAGAGGAGATCTCTCTTCAAATCAGAGCACAACTACAACTCCCTCATTGACTGGGGCGCAGACACTGGAGATCATCCTGCCTTTCCCTGCGAGCTCCCTGCATATGCCAAGAGTGAAGGTGCCTGAGCCCCCAACTGCTCGACACAGGTAATTCCCTGGATGAGGCTGACAAGGTGAGTTTTGACCCAACAAGGGGTTTCTTGGGAGGCTGCCTGGAGAAGGAAGCACAGACTGGGCTGCTACTGGCCCAGCATCATTCAGTCTAGCTGAAGAAAAGGGGATGCTTCTTAAAGCCTTCTGGAACGACACCATTAGCAGGTTGTTACCTTATTTTATCACCATATGTTATTTTTTAAGGGATACAGAGCACGAAACAAGATATGAGAGTGCCAGAGCTGCTTTCCCATCCCTCTGCAGAGGGGTGAGCCAAACACCAATGCACTGTGTTCCTTGTCCAAGGGTGCCCACACTCCCCTGGACCCCAGAGCAGAGGGCTCACAAACCCTCCTCCAGAAAGTCCACCAGGTCTGGGGCTTTCGGCCTGACTCACCAGCATCACTGGCTTCATCCTCATCTCATGTGACACACAATAATGTGGTTCCTTGTGAGGAGGTAGGGATGGAGCTTCAAGACATCAGCTGCCTGTGCCTACAATCCCTGTGTGCAAGGAGTACTTATGCATAAAGACTCCAGCAGATCCATGGCTGCATGCCTGGATCCAGTGTTCCTTCCCGTCCTCTTCCCCCTGCCACCTCTCTCCACATCTCTGCCCACTCCACATCAGAGGACTCATGCAATGAATTCCGATCCTGCCAAGTGGGTTTAAGTTGGCCAAAGCACATTGGGTGGTCTTCTTGGGTACCCACAGCCAGGCCTGGTGCTCTTCATGACAGAATCAAAGGACACAGCCCCTCCACCACCTCTTACTGCAGACCTCTCCAGGCCTTTTTCCCTCCCCAAAACTGTTTGGAGTTGGAGGGCTTTTAACACCTGATTTTGTCTTATCAGCCAGGCTGAAACTATTTCCAAGCAGGCTGCTCATGCCGCACTACTTACCATTAAAAGAAAGGACCACATTATTGCTGTTATAAACCATTGATTAAGGTTTATAATAGCAATAATCCCCTCGAAATTCATTGTTACTGCAGTTAATGACCAGTTTATTAGAGCGTTAACCATCCTTGGCAATGGGCTGAGTCGTTTAATGCTGGTAACGACCAATTTCTCAAGGGTTATTGCTTAAATAACAAGCCTTTGTTAGATATATGTTCAACCACCAGATACTGCTCCAGCTGGAACCTTCTCCTGTGAAATAATTGTTAATTATTTCCTCCAAGTTTTGCCACCATGCCTCCAAGTTTTAGCTGGAAAGAGTTTGTGAGGGTGCAAAGTATCCGAGATGCTGCGAGCCCAGCCTGGACAACGCAAGGGAAGCAGCCATCACCCAGAGGGATGCGGGTGTAGGAGTTGTGGTTTATGAGGCTTTTCCCCTCTTCTGTCACCCATGACTGTGCCAGCCCTGGACAAGTCCACCCCAGCCACCCACTGTACTTTGCAGAGGCATCAGCTCAAGCTGGAAGCAGTGAAGCTTCCAGGGGTGAGTCCGAGCACTGCAGCGAATCACCCAAAGGAGAGTGAGAGGCACCAAAGCTCTCCCTCCCTTCTTCTCTTACATTAACACGATCTGAACGTTTCATGGCGTTAACTATGTCCTATCGTGTCACGTTAGGATCATCCTGTAACAACATTCATTTTGCCTGACATGCTCTGAAAGGTGTAGATACGATTACCCTTTAATTGTGTCGTATTAGCAAAAATAAATACTGATACAGTGCAAGGCTGACACAAAGTGATGGCGAATCCCTGGGAACATGATTGGATTCCTGTTGCCCAAAGTGCTCAGAATCCCGCAGGCTTCAAGACAAGGGTGTTTAATGGGACAGTGGAGAAGAGCTGGAGGGGGAATCTGTGCTCTGGGTTCCTTTTGGTGCCTCTAAAGCTGGGTGCTGGCTGTGCTGCTGGGCCCTCACTGCAGCTCCTTCCCCTGTTCCTGTAAGCCCTCAGCCAGGATAAAAGGATCCCTGAGCTTTTCCCTTCCAGCCACTCACCCCAAATGCCTTATCTCCAGCTGGCTTTAACTGATATGTCTTTGTGATAAAGACATATTCCTGCATCATCCCCAGAACATTCCATTTCCGTAACAAATTGAATTTCAGTCTTTCCTGATTTTCCTTAAGAAACACAATGAAATCTAAATTTGGGGTATTAGGTGAAACCTGAATGATGCTAGGTTTGGTTTTGGTGCTTCCCTCCCTCCTCTTGCTCTTTGTTCCTAAGTTGGTGGGGTCTGTGAGGTACCACTGTGTGAAAACAAAGGAAAAGGGAAGGAGGGGTTACTCTAAAATCTGGGGGGAAGTTGAAGTCCTGCTTTTGGCAGTGAGATGCTGATCTTATCCTGGGATGCTTCAGGCTCCTTCAGTCTCTTGAGGAGGTGGGAATCTGCCTAAAATAAGTCACAAAGAGGACAATATGAACTGTAAAAACTTTTTCCCCCCTCTGTAGGCAAGAGTTACCACTTTGCATCTCCACCATCATCCACCACAGCTCACTGGTACCCAGCAGCCTCAAGACAGCCCCTGGCTGGAAGGAGCAGGAGATGCTGAGCTGTGCCGGCTGCTTTGCTGTGGCCACGGTCCAGCCAGGCTGGGTCTGCCTCTGGTCCCTGTCACCACTGCTGCGGGGATTTGTGTGAGCATCCGTGTTATTTTAGAGATAATGTGAGCAGAGTGGAGCATGTCACAGGATAATGGTCTCCTGCTGCTAGGCTGTTCTTGGCATTTATCAAAAAATGACACCAGAGGGAATATGCTCAAGGGAGCCGAGGTGTCGATTCGATGACTGCTATTTCGTGATAAAAGTTAGCAGGAATAAAAATGAATCAGTCACAAAACTGCTTATTTATAGCTGTGCCCGGCCCAGAAGGGGATCCCTGGGAAAGGCAGGGTGATGGAGCTCGCTGCACGCCCCAGCACCGGCATCGCCTTCCCGGGAGCAGCTTTGCCAGAGGAACAGCATCGCATTGTCCCACCGCTCCCAGAACACCCTGTGGGCAGAGGAGGGGCTCGGTGCAAGGAGGAGGGGAGCAGGGCTGGTGGATAAAGCCGTTTGAGGTTGCTCTGGTCTGATTTTCTGGCTCCCAGGACAGGGTTTGAGCAAGCACAGGTGATAGGGTGGGGGTGATGTCCTCTGCTCCTCAGTGATGAGCACTGAAAGTTCCTCCCGAGCAAAAACTGGGTGGCATTCCCTGGATTTCATAGGATCCCAGAGTGGTTTGTGTTGAAGGGACCTTAAAGCTCCTCCAGCTCCAACCCCCTGCCACGGACAGGGCCACCTTCCATTAGAGCAGCTTGCTCCCCGTCCAACCCGGCCTTGAGCACTGCTGGGGATGGGGCAGCCACGGTCTCTCTGGGCACCCTATGCCAGCACCTCAGCACCCGCACAGCGAACAACTTCTACTTCAGATCTCATCTCTGTCTCCACACATTCCCCCTCCACCTCTGTGTCTCTTGGCAAGCACAGCCCCAAACCCATTTGCACAATGCGAACAAGCCAAAGCCCTTCCCGTGTTTTGCCTAAAACCAAATACTTTGAGCAAAATGTCTAATCATGGGTCTGCTATTATGTTAAATATCCTGGCTCAAACCAGCTCACCATGGCTATGGTGCTAAGTTAAGCATGCGGCTGTTTAAGGCAGGGAAAACAAGGTGGGATTTGGGTTTCCAGCCCAGCCCATCAAAGGCACCTCCAGCTAAAGGCTTCCACTTTATCAAGGTGAACAAATCAGGCGGCTGATTGTCGCTGGAGCCAAGTTCTGGGCTGTTCCCAGCCGGATGGTCTGTTTTTGTTATCTCAGCTGTGGGCAGGGAGGAGGAGAGGAGGAGGAGGAGGAGGAGGGCAGAAGAAGGACGCTGCAGCACCTGGGTTCGTTGGCTCTCCATGTAATAGGAAACAACAGGGGCCACAGGGGACACGTCGCTCTTTTCCACCTACATGTTATTCCAGCCATAAATCCGAGTGACCAGCTTGAACTTTTCTCAATTGACATGTTTACAAGGGAAGTCCGCATTTGACAGGAAAATTAAGCGTATCAATCACTTCACGAGCTGGTTAATGAATGGCGCTCAGATCGCTCTGATTTTGTGCCTGGTAGCACAATTTATTGATCAAGTGTGCTTTCGGGCGGGCCAGATGTTGCTGCGCCTCCATCCTCAAAGGCCTGGCCGGGGTTTAGCACAAGGTCATTTTCTCCAGCAGACCCCCACATTCCCTTTGCTGTCTTCTGTTTTCTCCTTCTTTCTCTCCCTTTTTTCCCCCCCACCCCACCAGAACAAAGAGAGCAGATGCAGGCTCGGGGCCTCTCACACCCACTCAGACATATGGAAGCGATCTCCTCTGTCTTTGTAATTACACAGGAGCTTGCTTTTCAATGGCTTCGAGTTTTATTGCACAGAAACCAACCAATTCCGACATAAAACATTTTTATGGCTTCTCCTCCAGGGGCTCCTTGGCCAGGACCTGTATAAAGGCACCCAGGACCCCCGACAGCTGCCTAGGCAATGTGGGGACCCTCAAGATCCCCTCCCTGGAGCAGGCAGGAGGCAGAGGGAGGAAGGCTCGGGTGAGGTGCAAAGATAGGAGTCAGATCCCCCAGGAAAACCTAACAGCTTTGGAAGGCAGCAGAGAACACAGAATAGTCCTCAGACCTTCATGGGATCCATAAATAAACCCTGCCTGTGTTTGCATTCCTGGGATGTGCCCAAAATCCCACCTGTGAATGTGTTTGTAAGTGCCCCATTTGTTTGGACATCTAAAGACACCCATAAGGTTGCACTGGGATGGGAGATGCTCAGCCTATGTCTCTGTTGCTGACCATGGCAATGGGACGGAGGATGCTCACTCCTGTATCTCTGTTGCTGACCATGGCAGTGGGACGGAGGATGCTCACTCCTGTATCTCTGTTGCTGACCATGGCAATGGGACGGAGGATGCTCACTCCTGTATCTCTGTTGCTGACCATGGCAGTGGGACG
>JANRGW010050232.1:0-15880 GCA_024733675.1 Psilopsiagon aymara | reverse complement strand
AGGTCAAGAAAATACCCTCTCATATCATTTGGACAGACACCATAAATGAAATGTTACAGTTTTCAGGGAGATAGCTCAGACTAATGGCTAGACTTCTGAATAGGGGAACACAGATATCTGTATAACAGATTTGGCCTAGCTTTTGTGGGAGTTTCAAGATGAATACGCCAAGTTTGTAGGCTTATACTACTGAAGGAGCCTAGAATAATTAAAATACCATCTAATCTCATGATAGCCTTTCAATAATTACTTGTGCTTTATCAGTACCACTGAGGGAAGAATAGCTTTTCTTAGTGATGTAGTTCTGCAGAAGAGTAAGAAGGAAATACCAGGCCTCATGTTTTGATCTAACAGTGCATGATAACATGAAAAAATGTCCCAACTGAGTGAAGTTTTTTAGTAATATGTTTATAGAGTGTAGATGAAAAATTAAGTAACACAGTGAATTATCAAGAAATGTGGATTTCAGAAGCATGTTATGCTTGTGGCTCATGAATGATTTTAATGAAGCTAATATGTACTGAGATTTGGAATTTACAGCTTATGTTGTAAGATAGGGAAATTAACTGTATGATTGACATGAGGTAGTGATCACTGAAAGATAAAGAGTCAGTGACCATATTAAGTTGTTGAGTTTTTTTTTTTTTTATGTGTGTATGCACATTTCTACGAATATGTTTGAAAAAAGGAAAAACATAGAATTTATGGCAACATTTTTTTTTTGAAAGTACAAATTTTTCATGGAGAATGATGATCAATCAGTAAGAGAGGGTCAGTTACAGTTGATTTTCTGATCTGATAAAGTATGTCATGTAACCTCTTCAAGTTCTCATTTTACCATTTAAAGAGGGAAGATTTTCATATTTCACTTTGAAATGGCAATTAGACATTTTAATTAACCTGTATTACATAAGTAAACTTCCAGTCCTAATTGAGTTTACTGCAACTGAGTTTTTTCTCTGCGGGACTTTTAGTCCAAAATGTCTTAGTTTTATAAACTTCATCTAGAGTTGGGATGTTGCACTGTCACCTGGAAAATTTAATTTTGATCCCTGTACCAATGGTGCCATTACCAATTAAGCTTTAGAAACAGTAACATGTTTGAGTATTTTTTAATAAAACATAAGTATTATAAGAAGATTGAAATTATTTTTATAAATTATTGTGGCTAGTAATGCTTATTTACTTATTTTTAATCTATTAAATATTATAGGGTTTTTGCTTCTCTGGAGATACCAAGAGTTATTTGTTTAAAATGTAGAGGAAAGAAAGGTTCTAATGAAGTGCAAGAATCCCAGTAACTGCTGTAGAGAAATCATTTTTCTGTGAAATTATTATCTATGCAAGTCACTCCTGGACAAGAACTGCACTATTTTAATTAAAGAAGTTTCTAAATGTAAATTAGGTATCTTTAGGATATAGACTGAACTCATCTACTCTACCAGAATTGACTTTTTCGTATTGCCTATCTTATTTGTATCTGTGACATACACAAAGCTTCTAAGATAAACAGGTGCACTTTGGTAGTGTATAATTAATTGCTGTCAGATGTACTGCATTGGAAACTTGGTCTAGATCTCTTCTTTGGGATCTAAACCAGGTTCCTAATTCCTAGGATGTTTTCCTGGACATTTAAGTAAAGAACAAAGTCATTTTTAAAAAATACAGGTCCAACTCCTGCAGTGAAACCCAGCATCTGGAGGTAGGTTTGGCTCAGGCTTCCAAAAGGGTATGAAGAAGGCAGTGACTTTTTCTTTTTTCCTATTGGTGTTTTACTGCAATAAATTTCAAATTGGTTCTAAAGAATTTTTCCTAATTTTTGTGAAGACAGTAGGTAAATAATTTCTCCAAGGATTTGAAGTGGGAGAAAAGATACTTTTGGAAGCAGCTCACTGGCTATGATCTTGCTTGGGACAGTAAGAGCTGGAGATAGTTTTCTTTTGAAACCTGTCCATTGGCAAAGTGAGCAGGTAATTAATTGTAAGTATGGAGATTGATCCTTTGTGAGAGATTTGCAGAGACAAGATTTATTTCCCCAAGCCCTTTACTTACAACTTCAATATTAATAATTTAAAACCAAACAAACCTACTGAAAAGAAAAAAAAGGATTTCATAGTAGTAAAGCTGACCTTGAGTATTTCCTCATCCTGCACCGCTGGGGTCTCTAAAAAGTACTTGGGTCTCCTGGAGGCTTTCTCACTGCTCAGCTCACTCGGTGCCTGGTTTTCTGTTATAAGCATCCTGTGGGCTGACTGTTGGCAGTCTGTCTGGTTGCAGGGGTCTTCAGTGGGGTTGGAAGCTGGAATAGAGCTTCATAGGAGAAGCTCTGTGAATGGGGCCTGGTTCCTGGACCTGTGGTCTTGAAATGACTGGATGTATCTGCTGGTGCCTCCACAGAGCATTCCATGCTGCAGGTGTATGTTCTCTGCTGCCGCCTGTGCTTAGTCATTGGTTTGCAGCAGCTTTGGTTTTGTATTCTTTCAGTATCTCTTAGGATGCTCTTCCCAAGTTGTTTTCTAAGTGTGAACTTCCCAGTCTACTCTCTCTTTCTTGTCTGTTGGCTTTTCTTTTCCTTCTGAAAAGCTATGGTGCTCTTTATCCTCCACATTAAGGTAGGAGATGTGCAAGTAATACCCTTTACTAGTTTGATATCTCTCCTAGCAAAACACTCTGGTGGTTCTTTTATGATTTCAGGGTGGCAGCACTTGTTTCCAAAACTGTAGATACAGCAGGACCATCTGTGTTTGCCATCTGCATTACATTTCTTTCTAGGACCCAGGGGTTAGTTATGGGGCTTCCAGACAGTCCTACTGCCTGTCCCCTGAGCACAAAGGAGACAACAGTTTTGTAACTATAACACAGATGTATGTAAGCCTAAACTCTTCAGCACATTCGCTGTCACTGGACACAGTCTGCCTGTGTCTGAACACACACCAGCTTCTCTCTAAGTTGCGTCCAGCCACTGATCCTTACATTCCTTTCTACACAGCCTGCTTTTTGCTGTTTATACTGAGACGCTGACCCTAGCAAAGCAGCCAAGTATTGTGGAAAAGAGCCTTCCCTGTAACTAGCCAGCCTTTATACACTTGGAAATGCTTTCAGTTTCAGATGTTTTGAGAAGGTCAGGAAAGGGTTGTGTGGGTTGTTTTTTTTCCCCTGCAAAATTGCTTCATTTCTGTATGTAACAGTATTTATTGATTACTTTCCTAGCTTCTTTCAAACTTGCAACTGCCATTAAATGAAATAATGAATCAAGTTACTTATTCATAAAGGCAATGTAAATACTTGTTCTCCATTGTATTCCAATAAAACAAGATTGTCATGGATTATTGGTAGTAAATTATTTTAAGTTATATGCTTAAAAGTAAATAAAGACATATGCATGAACATGTATTCGATCATTTTTCATGAATCATCTTATTATTTTTTTGTATCATTGTTGGCATGAGATGGCAGATTTTCTATTTGGTAGAAATGTTGAGGCATTAGTCCCAGGTATCATCTAGCTGGTATGTACATATTGAGTATAAAAAGAACTAGGATATTTTGCAGCTGTATTAATTATTTTTCCAGACACCCCCCCCCCCAATAACATATTTTGACACCTGAATCCTGCTCCAATAGGTGGCAGAGCTTTCTCTCAGCCAGAGTGACCACTTCAATTCCTAGCCTGCTTTCTTTAATGTAGGGTACGTTTATGAAATAAGCTGTAATTGATCCTTTAGGGTTTTTCACTGACATTTTTCTTCTTTTTGAATGGATGGAGACAAACTTAAAGAAATAGTAAGATCTTGAACAGCTTGAACAATTAGAAAACTAATTAAAAATGGGTGATCATGATCTCACAAGTGCTGATACCTTTTCCTCCTCAAAGAAGAAGAAACCCCATAAGTTACAGACATGTTATTTCTTTCTTATTCTGAGACTTCTGAATAAATTTTCTTGCTTTTCACGCTGCTTAACTTCAACAGCCCTCTGGCAATACACCTGCAGCACACGAATGCTCTAAGAAGGTTGAAAACAGAGATGCGTCTTTCAATATTTCATTTTAAGATTCTTTAGGACAGCAGTCTGTAAATATGGTACAAAGTCTGAACCACAAAATAAAAGAAGTGTTTGCTTTCTTCCAGCATGTCTTGGTTTATAATAGTGCTTCATGCTACTTGTTGCAGTTCTAAACAGAAGATATTTTTAGACACCTAAACTTGCCTATCTACAGTTATTTTTCTAAATACATTTCAGGCTTTTACAATGTAGAGCTATTGACTTCTGTAGGAGGTGCTGAATAGTCTAGCACTCTGATGACTAAAGATAAACTCTTAGCAACCTAAATTTAGGCACCTCATTTTAAAAACTTTGGCACAGATATGTGAACCCAGAAGAATGAGTCACAATAATTCATTTCAAATTCTCTGGCTCTTGCAGCTCCCCAGACTTAGCATTTATTCATACGAATTGCTCACTGTTGCAGATAAATCACAAAATATGGCCAGTGCAATAACTCTGCACCTGAGCATTGTTTAGTTCTGCTTTGTTAATGTTGGCAGCACTTTGCTTTTCCTCTATATGTTACAGCTCCTGGCTATTTTGGCTTTGTCTGAATAGGATAGAGGGATAAATAGGGAGAAAATTTGCAAGTTTTTGCCCTCAATTTTATTACTTCTAGCTTTCCTAATAGTTGCAATTCTTCAGTTAGGTGGTCACCACCAGCTTAAAAGAAATACAAGGGAGGCAGTTACCAAGGGAGAAAATTTTTCATGTCATGCTTAAGAGAGGATTATCTTGTTAGATGTGTTGTTCATCTCTTTTGACACCAGCAATAGTTAATTTCCCATAATGCTGTTCAGGAAGATGATGATAAATCCTGTGCCCTATGTTGATTTTTCTCTTGACTTTTTTGTGGTTTCTCCTTAGGGATTTTTGTCTCTTTACAGGAGTAGACCTTGTTGACATGACAAGTAGATTGAGGTGTGTGTGTTGCCCACAATTTTCTCTTAGGTTTTCATAGGCACACAACTGCTTAGAGTTTTAAAATACAATTGCTTAGACAAGTAATTTGTACTCAGTTTTTTAACACAGTATAAATTAAGAGTATTTTTTTAAGATGTTGGTGTTGGCTATTGACCCAGTTTTTAGTTTGTTTTGGGTGTTTTGGTTTTTTTTTGGGTTTTTTTTGTTTTCTTTTTCTAGGATCAGGTAACAGTACTCCCTTTGCCTGTGTTAAGGGTGGATAACCTTTTTCATTGCAGCTTTGTAAGTCGTGGTTGTTTATTCTAAGCCAGTCATCTGTAGTCAGTGTCATGAGAGAAGGCAATTCATCCCACCTGATGCTAAATATCTGAGAAGCTTATTATGAAAAGGGGTTCTGGAGAGGAAGGTGATTGATGATGTTCCTGCCCAATCCTGTTCCACAGTCTACAGAGCCCCTCTGCACCTGTGTAATTGCTTTGAGGACACACACAGTGAGCAGGGCGTGGAAATTACCTTGGTTAAAAAACAGTGACTGTATTTTGTTAATCTGTATGTTCGTTTGTTTGGGTTTTTTTTGTTTTAACTGGGTTAATTTCAGTGATTCATAAGGCCATTTGTAAGACAGGGATATGAATATCTTTTCGATATATAAGGTCATATTGGCAGAGAAGAAACAAGTGGTTGAAGGCAGAGACATTCAGACCTTTGTGTAGTGAACTGCCTCCTGAAATACTTGAGTGCACTGAGGCTGTCCTGATTTATTAGGTGAAGTAAATCCACAGCAGCTGTTTAACTGTGTTTTAAGGACA
This sequence comes from Psilopsiagon aymara, assembly GCA_024733675.1. Taxonomy (NCBI): domain Eukaryota; kingdom Metazoa; phylum Chordata; class Aves; order Psittaciformes; family Psittacidae; genus Psilopsiagon; species Psilopsiagon aymara. The sequence continues at coordinate 10,100 of JANRGW010050232.1, read as the reverse complement.
TTAGCAACATTGTTATCGCTGTAGTGTATGCCTCTTGATGCTTGATACTGCTTTGCTATACTATAAAGCGTCTTGAATTGAGCTTATCTATGTCAAACAAAGGGGTTATAAACTTCCATGTATATTGCCAAATCTTTCCACTGAGGTCCTCAGTACTAGTCGTGCTGTCTATACTAGCAGTCTTTCCCAATTTCAGCATCTTAGTGAACCATAAGTGCTATATATATATATGGATAAATGTACTGCCCAATGAGATGGGCTGTTTCTTTATAATAGTGATTATCTGAGTCCATACCAGGAAGCCAGAAAAAGCATCTATGCAAGTCATAACTTTGTCTTAGGTCTTATATAAACATGAAGAGAGGATGACTAATGAACTTCAGTTGTGTGTCTCAGAGTAGCGTTTCACATTAAATAGGTTAGCTATCAGTTAAACTACAGGAGTTGTAATGAGGCTGAGGCAGTATATTTTGGGAGGCATGTAGAAAAGCAACTCAGCCTATTTGGATGCATTACATATATCATGAGGAAGATAAATCTCATGAACTGTATGTTCTGTGTGCAGTTGTTCATCATAGGGTTCCTTATCATGTTGATGTACCACCCTACTCCAATATGCTTTTGTGGTACATCTGGGGAATATCTTCATGGTACAGGGTAGTTTGGTTTATGTACTAAAGTCAGAAAAATGTGACTAGCACCAATAGGATACTTCCATGAAGAAACTGTGGAAGAGATGAAAAGAACTACACTGAAACAATGCCAATAGCAATGAAGGCAAGCAAAATGAGCTTTATAGTAACTTAATGTAAGTTCTTTCTGGAATATGTTTCACGTGTTTTATTTTTATTATTATTATATTTCTTTTTATTTTTGTAGGCTGTGGAAACCAACCTTGCATCAAAGGATAGTCACTGGGTCTATGTAAATGAGGTAAGAAAGTCAAAAGAGATAACAAAGCTTGGTACATTCAGTCATCACCATCTTTTGTTTCGTATGCTTGACCCACCAAACTGAACATACACTTAGCATATTTGCTTTTTGAATGTTACAAGATGCAAACTCTGTGGTGTCATTGCTTGCTTGTCTCAGTTGAATTGGCATATGTTGAATACCAAAGGTCAAAATAAAGCTTCCAGAATACCTCACAGCAGCTGGGAGGCTATTTTTAACTTCATGTTGACCCTACTATATCACTTCCTATTTAGTAAGCAGAAAATATCTCAAAAGAAACCTCAAATACATGCATCTATATCTGCCAGAATCTCACCCTTCACTGCTATGAAAGCCTGCACTCAGATACCAGGAGAGGAAAGAGCACTCAAGCTAGTTGCAAGCTTAGGTTGTTTGAATATTCATTTACATGATACAAAGGGTTTTTTAGTTCAGAATTGTGTTGATGTTTGGACAGGATCCAGGATAGCACAGATTTGTAGTATTTCCTCTCTGCAGCAAATGGTGTTCTGCCCCCTACTATGATGATTTATTTTACCTTAGTACCATGATGTCCTAATGGGAATCAGTGCAGACTCATACTTAAAAAGCAATGGAAACCCTGGAATATTTTACCATATACAATAATTGATAAATCGCTTGTTGTTCAGGATAAATGGCACTATTTTATACATATCTGGTTTTAATAATGTTTTGTTAAAAGACTAAAATATCTAAGTTAAAAAATAATCACTGTTTTATTTTCATATGATGAATGCATGGCTTCTAATTTAATAACCAATTCCTTTTTTAATTTCTCATTCCTTTATCTTCACCTAGCTATTAATTTTGGATAGGCTACTTTTGCTAGTAACTATAAATTGTATTGTGTAGCATTAGAAAGGCTCTGTAATTAAATAGGGGTGAGGGAAAGTAAGTGAAATCTCTGCTTATAAAGGCTTTATAAATTCTTTCTAGTCCTTGTTACACTTAAGTAACTCCTGATTTGTCAGATGTAGAAATGACCCACTGCAAAATATTAGCAAGATGCCCAGAGACTCAGTGTTTATATTCACATAAAGAGAATACAGTTCATTTTTCCCTAACCACTTTCAGAGAGGGAATGTTTGTGAATTTATTAATGCTGTTATTGTTCAAATATTAAAACTTACTTCATGAAGCCTGAGTATGTAACATCACAAACAAAAACCTTCAGCAGTCATGCACAAACATGTGCATGCTTAGACAACTGTATCACACATGGTGTCAAGTCTGCTTTTATTTGGGAATTTATTTATTTTATTTTTTTAATGCCTAGAAACTGGGTAGAGAAGCTGTGGTAGAAAAATGTAAATCAAATATAGGACTGTTTAAAAAAAATATTAGTGCCATACTTAAATTCAAACAGGCAAATACAGAAATTTTTCAAATTCATGAAACTTTGGAGAACTCTTTTCAGGCAAAAAGAGGAGGAAATGTTTTGATTATCCTTTTTTTTAACAGAAAAGTTTGGTGTTTGTGTGCTTGAAGCTACTGTGTTAGGCATCTACATGGATGTATATGTAGAAAGATGGAGGTTCCTTAGGTTTGCGTCTTATTTAATAGTGTGCATATTGCCATGCTAGCAAGAGGACAGACTGATTGTGCTTTCTGTGTATGTATTTCCAGTTTGTATCCATGAAAACTGCATGTGTATTTGATGGAAAACATGTTATACCTGAACTGGATGTTGATTTGAGCTGTAGTTTGCAGAATGGAATTAATTGTTTGTTCCAAACAGTCAAATCAGCTTTTTGATGTAATTCCACATGAATAGAAAGACAGATGTAGTCCATTCTGTAAATGGACCAAATACTTAGCTAGTTCTTTTTTCTCTCCCAGGCCGATTGAGGATCTTATACTTTTCGCCCTATGGTCTGTGTGACCTAATGATCCCATTGAAAGGAAAGAGAGGTACAGGGCTAACTGACCTTGAAAGGAGCAGTAGCAGGAGCAAAACACAGTGACAACTATTTCCAATGACATTCCTCGCATGAAGAACATTGGGTTGTAAACAGGTTCTTTAGGCCTTTCTCTGTCTCCCACCCCTCGTCAAACCAATGAACATTGGACTTACCATGCTATAATAAGAATGACTATACAGCATGGTATTATTTCAATAAGAGATTATATTATTGTCTTACTTGAATTAAATCCATTAAATCCACTTTACTCTCTCTGTATTGACAATCCAATAAATATTTGGGTTAGGTTTTGGGGTTTTTTTCTTTGTTTGGTTTTGGTTTGTTTTTGGTTTTTTTTTTTTTCCTCTATGTTTCCATCTCATATGGCAGGATAGGAGTTAAGTTTTAGGGTTCAAACATATTTTATCATTTTAATGTTATTAGGTAAGCAACACCACTAAGCTTGTGATAAGCTAACTTAAAACTGTATGGCTGGTAAGCTTATTACAGCAAATGAGCTTACTACAGCTGTACTGTCAAGATTCTGTATTTACTAGTCTCCAGTAAACCAAGTCTCTGTGCTGAGTTATCTATTCAGTTTGGATACCATTGGAGGTACAAAAGAACTGAGTCATCTTTAGAAAAAAAGTTAGTGACTTGGGAGTTTTATTCATTGTATGGTATTGGAAGGTTGAAACATTACAATACAAGTCTTTTAGGGCCTTTGCAGGCGATATTATGCCTTTAATATGTCCTCTTTGAAGCCAAATTCATAAAAAACGTACCATTTTAAAAGTATGTATTTGTAAGTACCTACTTTTCTCATTTCATTTCAGACAATCTTATGTTTCAAACTCGCAGAGCTGTCGAAAGTAGTGGAGATTTGAGGGGGAAGAAAAAAGCAATGTATTTCTATTTGAAATTTAGATTTGTACTTATCATCTTTATTTTTATTCATCTAGAAATACTGAATCATTCCTAGCATTTGTTTTATGTATTTTACCTGAATTCTGGGTTAATTCTGTATTCAGGTGCTGAAGCAGGTCGAGAAAAGCTGGTGAAGGATCTGGAGAAAAAGTCTTAGGATGAGCAGCTGTGGGAACTGGGGTTGTTTATTCTGGAGAAGAGAAGGCTCAGGGAGACATTATTGCTCTCTACAACTACCTAAAAGGAGGTTGTAGTGAGGCAGGGGTTGGTCTCTTCTCCCAAGTAACCAGTGATTGGACAAGAGGAAATGGCCTCAAGCTACATGAGGGGAGGCTTAGATTGGATATTAGGAAAATCTTCTTCTCAGAGAGGGTGATCAGGTATTGGAACAGGCTGCCCAGGGAAGTGGTGAAATCACCATCCTTAAGTGTTCAAAACTGTGTAGATGAGGCCCTCAGTGATGGGGTTTAGTGGTGATTTTGGTAGTCCTAGGATAATAGTTCTACTTGATGCTCTTAAAGTTCTTTTCCAGCCTCCCTGATACTATGATTCTGTGATTTTTATTCTTCTCTTACAATTCTTTGGTTTTGGTACCTGACTTCAAGCATCTCTGCCTGTTTCTCCTGACAGTTTTCATTCTCTCTTTCTCTTTTTCTTCCTGTTCAGAGAAAATACTGTGCATTGCCCATGGCATATGTCTATGGGAGAGGCACAAGAGCAATACTTGAAACTGAATTTGTATGTGATTGTACTAGGAGCAATGCTCTAGGAGGCTGTGTCTGCTTTTTATATTAGCAGCAGCAGTAAGTCTGAGGGTATAAATAGTACTATAAACCATGTTTCCTTTTTTGTTGGACACTTGAGGGTTTTGAAATTTTGCCCATTGCAAAGAGAGGCAAAATATAAAAGAAATTAATTGTTCTATAAAACTATAATTCAGACCAGAAATATTTAAATTAAGCATAATATTTTATTCCCTCATATTACAATATTTAATTATAATTCCAAGCTTCTAAACATTCGTTATTTTTACATGTAAATCAGTAATGTGCACAAAGCAATCAGCTACTCTTCATGGAAGTGGAATGGGTACTGAATTTGACTGATATCTCAAATGAGTTATTTCACCATTATTGCATGCATCCTTTGTTTTTCAAAAAACCTTCATTGCTATTCAGAAGTTTAATTGAAAGTTGTAAGACGTGGCAAGATAAAGCATGAGGCTCCTGGTTGAGGTAGGAGATAATTTAAGGGAGTACAATGTAGTATGGCACATCCAAACCATACATACTTGCTCTGAAGCTAAGGAGAGGTGAGGGTCAAATTTATTGAATAGTGGAAATACACAAAAGATGTGTTCTGAGGAAGACTTTTTTTGAAAGTTCACTTTTGACAGAAACACCCCAAAGACAAGAAATTGGAATAATGGAGGATTTTAATTTCCCTGGCAGTTGAAAAAGTAATGCTAGGACACAGACAAGGCTTCAAAATTCCTGTGATTGACAGTGTTATTCCTACATGCTTAAAAAGTTAAGGCAGTTCAGATTTCATTATGTCTAAGGAAGAATGGGGCTAAGGAAGTCAGGAAATAATTGGTGTGAAAGTGGTTGAGAGATGGTAGCATGCACTGTTTGAAGAAGAGGAAAGAGTGAGAAAAGGAAAATAGGGATAATGGGCATCAATAAAAAGATTGTCCAACTTCACAAGTTTAGAGAACTAGTAGTGCTTTTGGAAAGATAATAGGATGAGTAAAGGATGGCAAAAAAAAAAAATAATCCTGTGGAGTTCTGTGAAGATGAAGGCATAATAAGGTATCATTATGGTTCCAATTGGTTATCTTTTCAGATCTTGAAATCAGAGAGGAATCCTGAAGAAAAAGTGATGTAAAAAAAAGGCTAAGGAGAAGTGCAAAAGTGAAGTGAAGTAAATTATTATAAAATGAGGCTGAGGTGCAAAATTACTCATACCAGGGGTAATAAAAAGTAACAAGAAAAGTTTAGATGTAGCAGAAGATAAAGGAAAGTGTAAGATTACTTAATGTTAAAATGAGGTTTTAATGTTTTTTCTGACTTACTTGATGCTGGCTTTATAGAAACTTTTAATTGTGACCAGACTGTTAAAACATACTGTAGTAGTTCCAATTTATTTAGATAAATTTGAGGCACTCTACCAGATGAATCAATATAGAGAAGTATGGAGTACTCAGGTATGGCTACAAGATGAGGTATAGCTGGTGAGACTCTGCAGGAGCAACTTAGAATCCTTGTGGATAACAAAAAATATCAGTCAATACTGTTGTGGCCCTGCAAAACATATATTGCTATAAACATCCTTTATAAGGTAAGTTAGGCAATTATTTTGCTCTGCTTAAGATCAGCTTGGCCTTGTTGAAACAGTATTGCAATTTTTGGGCAAGACTTAAAACACGAGAATGCAGAATAGTTTTGAAAATCCAGAGGAGAATACTTAGTATGATGGATGCTCTGTAAAAGACAATCTATGAGAAAAGGCTGAGAAAATTAGGTTTGCTTCCTATAAAACTCAAAAGATGGAGACAGGGTATAGTATTAAAACAGGTATAATTACAAGAAGAATATGATCCCATGTTCACTCTGGAAAGATAAAGGAAATACAATTTAATCATCGGCAGTAAAAATTAGCTTCACTAATGGGAAATGGTTTATGATCTAAATATGATAATGAATAGGAACAACTTCCTTGGTTACTTTTCTCCGTCTTGTCATCTCTCTGCCTTTGTACCTGATTCTGCCACTTTTTTTTCTTTGTTTTTCAGTATCTTACATTATGTAAGTCTGCTAAATATTTTTAGATGTCAGTTTGGAAAGACAGCCACAACTGTTTTATAAGGTCCACTGGGTATTTTCTGATCTGCACCCTCTGTTGTAGGTCTTTTGACATATCTTTTCTCAATATAGGTATGGCAGTAATAGTTTACACAAAGTCATTGAATATACTTCTGATTAAATCATTTCTTCAGTACTTTTGCTGGCAAACATGAAATTTATGGGAACTGTGGCTCATTTGATTTCCAGTCAGTGTGGAGCTCCATCCTTCTCCATCTACTAGTGAACAGGCTAGAGTTATTGCATTTGATTAGATTCTGTTAGCCAAATCCAGTCTTGGGGCAGCCCCAGCATTTTGAGGTTCATCCCCTTAGCCAGGGATGAACCAAGCGTCATGTTTCCTGATATCAGTCATTTGAAATGGAGGAGTATATTGTAATTGTATGCAGTCTTGATAGAAAGATGCCTAGTAATGAATTACTGTCACTTTTAGTGCTATAAGTATAGATTTACTTATGAAGTGTGAAAAAAAAGTCTGAAAACTGAAGGTTAGAGCTTCTACTTGCCTACAGCTTTTCATTTATTGCTTTTCCATTGAACTGATTCTCATTGATTCAGATTAACTCTCATCAAATGATATACAAAGGGGTATTTGTTATTTCCCTAAAATTATTTATTGCCCTTTTGGGGTTTTTTTAACCACATTCTGTACCATATGAAATAACAAATATGAAATTCAAACAATATTAACTTCCAATTCTCAAACTGGAGCCAGGGGAGTAGTGAACTAGTAAAAATTTCATTACATTAGTTCCTTACTGTCTAAATGAATTATACAGAAACAGTGTCAGTCAGCTAGGAGCAAGGTTAGTTGAGCTTTGATAATTTATCATTGAAATCCGCATTAAAGTTACTGGTATTTTGTTAAGCTTTTTTGTTTGTTTTGTGCAGCTTTTCATAACTGTCATTTCATGTGGTTTTCTTCCTTTTTTTTTTTTTTTTTAATATGTCAGATAGTTACTTTTTAGTATGGAATAATATTTTGATAAATCAGATGATCTTTTACTCTACAGGCACTCAGTACTATCTGAGAAAGACTTCTGGAGACTCAGTACAGAGTTCTTATCTCTAGAAACAGAGCTAATTCAATTAAACTATAAATACATCTCTAGAAATTTTTAGGAATATCGGGTAAAAGGAAGAGAAGTGAGGTAGTGTTGGAGTAGGGGAGGAAGATGAGGATGGGAGTTGGACAGATGGTCATGCAGCCTTTTATTAGAATATTTTCTGTGCTATGAAAAATGGATCATGCTCTTGCCTTAAAGGATTGACCTTTATATATATGTGTGTGTGTGTGTGTGCGTGCGCATCTAGCTATGTGAGCTGCAGTAAAACCAGCATAATCTTAAAGTTGAATAAATTTATCCAAAGGGTAAGCTGTCACTAATATCTTTTTTTAAAAAAAGACCTAATTGAAGGATATTTTCAAGATTCTCATCAAATTAACAACTGCCCCTTAATAGATGTACATAGTATATTGAGCGGAATTAGAATAACCCAACAAACAGTATTGTTCTTAATGCAAAAGTTCCACATAAATTTGTAGCTTTTCTTCATAAGCCTCCTTGTCCTCATTGCCATTCAGTTTAATCCTTCAGTTTTGTCATGGATGTGCTTTCTGGAAATCTGTTTTTGTTCTTTAAATGATTAATGCCATTAAAATTTATAATTTTCTGTCATTACCTCGAGGAACGTAGAGATTGTAATGTGAAACAATTGTCTCATTTTGCAATTTGTGTTATGATAGTTGAGCACAACTGGAACAGATTTAAATATTCCCCCGATCAACATGGCTAGGTATTGCAAGCTAACTGAAGTTCTTTGTGTATAGGTAAACAAATAGATAAATGAATTCCCTAAATGACCAATACCTGTGTGCACATAAATAGGTAAATGAGTGCCACAACTTCTCAAAGAGTAATCTTTGCCTTTAGTAAGCCACATGAACAAAAAAAACAGTTTTTAAAGGAATACCCCTTCAGTGCTGAATCGGGTAGTGAGAACTACTACAAGCCTGGGTGAATAGTCAATTTTACACTTATGTCTAGGTACCAAAATATTTAAGAGCTCCCTAAAACATTGAGAATAGCTAAATTCTTTCCCTTAGAAAAGGAAAAATCCAGAATAAGAGAATTTAAGAAAGAAAATCTCTTTCATTCCTGGGTAAAGTTCTCTCCCTCCAGCCTCTTTCAAGAAATTCAATACTTACAGGTCTGAATGCAGACTGCTATTAAAGGTGCAAAGCAATAGAGAATTAGGCTCTTTAGCCTTCCTTAAAGCATATCGCTGAAATAAGCAGAAGCCACCATCTATATTAAGTCGAGATTTGCCCTACATTGCAGTAGCAACATCATGCAGTCAAGAAAGCCAAAAGGAGGGCATGTGATAGGGAATTTTGGAATGAGTGCTAGCCTGGCCATACCAGCTGATAAGCTCTGCTTAGAATAGAGCATTCACACATGGTATCAATGGCAATTACAGTGTACAGTCTTGTGCTGCGTAATGATCCAAGGACAAGATTGGAAATTTGGGGTATGTTTGTTTGGAAAAAAAACCAAAACAAAACCCTCTTGGACCAAGTTAAATTCTTTACTTAGTTGTCAGTTTCACAGGGTAAAGAATATTTTCATATAATGTGAGGAAAGAAAATACATTACTTTAAAAAATGTAACTAGATGAATAGACTTTAATTGTAAGATCTGTGTGAAATGTTTTTTTTCTCTTGTGACTCCCTTGTGTCTCCCAGAACTAGTTTTTGGATATATGCTGCTATTCTGAGGGGTGTAAAAGTTAAGAGTCAGCTTCACATACCCTTGTTTGCTTTTTGTGGGTTGGTGTTTTGGTTTCAACCTTCCCCCCTCTTCCCCCCATATTTGTCACAGTCAGAATGCAGGTGACCTTTCTCTGTGTGACATTTAAGGTTTCATGTGCTGCTAAGCCAGGACTTTGTTTGGTGGTGTTCAAGGCCAGGTTGGACAGAGCCTTGGGTGACATGGTTTAGTGTGAGTTATCCCTGCCTATGGCAGGGGGGTTTGAACTAGATGATCTTAAGGTCCTTTTCAACCCTGACTATTCTATGATTATATGATTGTGGGCTTCCTGGAAGCAAGTCTGCAGGGACTGCCAGTGCCAGGGAAGAGAAAGGGGTGCACTCCCCAGGTTAAGGAAGCTGTAGCTGGGCTGCTCTTGTGTGGGATGGTGGTGACTTGCATTTCAGGCACTCAGCCATGCTTTTCTGCTCCTGGACCTTCCATAGGTGCCCTGTGATGCTGCCTGTGGCTGTGCCACCTTGTGAACTGGCATGGAAAGGCCCATAGTTACCTTAGGGTTTTAGAGCACCAGTTTAAAAAAGCAGACATAGAATCATAGAATAGTTAGGGTTGGAAAGGACCTTAAGATCGTCTAGTTCCAACCCCCCTGCCATGGGCAGGGA
>JANRGW010050230.1:21359-44604 GCA_024733675.1 Psilopsiagon aymara | reverse complement strand
AACTGCACACAATACTCCAAGTGAGGTCTCACGAGAGCAGAGTAGAGGGGCAGGATCACCTCCCTCTACCTGCTGGTAAATGACTGCTTTTTAAACTGAACCAATGAAAGGACAGAGTAAAACCTAACCTGAAAGTCTTCTTTTGTTCTTAAGTATTAGATGATAGCAACAACAACAAAAAAATGTGGGGATGTGAAATACTTGTCTCCTTTGAGGAGAGATTTGTTTGAACAACATAGATTGCCCTGAATTTATTCTTGATTATGTGGTTAGTTTAAAGGTCAATGAAGTTCTTTCTTCTTGTCCCATGTTGCTTATAGGAAACGAAGACTATGTGGTGCCCTTAGTTTTGTCTACCATTGTGTTTTAAAGTGGAGATAGTTATTTCTTGTAAAGTTGGAAAGAAATTCCTTACAAAGCATATGAAAGTGTCCTTGAAAAAAAATGAGAAAGCTTCCTCTTGAAAGAAACAGTTTCTTTTTTGAAAATAGTATCCTCATGCGCCTTTATTGAGTGAGGTGTTTTAAGTAAATTTAGTTCTTTTGATTTTTCACATACTCTACTTAAACATTCTTTAGCTTTGTGATGTTGGAATAGCATTTTTTCAGGTGTGTGCTCTCAAACCTCTTCGGGTTTAGTGTTTTTTGAAATGTAGAAGGTTTCCTAAGGAAGTCAAATCCACCAGAAGCATTTTCTTTTCACCTTTTTTGTTTTTCTTCTCAACTCCTTTTTCTCGGGAGCTGGATGATCAGATGGCAGCTTCTGAGGTGAAGCTGGAGCTGGAGTTTGATCTGCATGATCCAGTGTTTTCAAAATCTGATGAAATCTTCCTTCTTGTTGTCTGAAGTCATATTCTACACTATAGAAAAATGAAGAGATTAAAGGCAGCAAGTGAGAAGTTCCCTCAGTAAAATATATGTGGAAAGGATGAGAATAATTTGGCACTATTCAATATTAGACCCTGGTTAAAACACAAAGTATATAAGTTGATGCTTTGAAAAGTAGTTCATCTCTTAATCTCTTTAAGAGAAACCTTTTTCTTTCTATGAGTTAAGAAATCCAACATTTTGCCCATGAAATGGGACAAAACTTGAGGGAGTTAAAAATGAAAATGTATTAAGATGACCTTTCCATGGTCAGGTTTTTATAGTGTAATCTAACTCAGTCATAGGCTTGGCATGAATTCAGGAGTCTCAAGTCCTTTAAATGGGAATGTCTCCGCTAGGACCAAAAATATATGAAATCATGTTAATATGTAAGTCTTTGAAATAAGTGGCATGAATTAACAGAAAAATAGAGTGTAATTCACTTTCTCCATTGAAACCCATACTTATTATTGATGTCAAATGGGAGCCAAGATGTCTATTATGGAAGAGCAGATCTGTGCAAGGAAGTTCAAGTAGGGTTCAAATTGATGTGGATAGTGATTAAGACTGTCTCATGCAACCAGCAGCTGTACTGGTGCTGCATGAATTTTCTTTATTTCAACCACCTTTTCTAGACAGGAGAGTGGGAGTTGTATAAGCTCTGTTTGCCTTGGAGGTTTTAGCAGGCGAACAGGAGAGTTAAAAGGAGCTGGTTGTGATTTTCATAATGCAGGCTTCTTGGGAGGAGTAAGATGTCATCAGAAGCATATAGGGATAACACAAAGAGGCTGTGAGCCTCATTTGGGCACTGAGTAGAACAAATGTGTAAAATTAATAAATATACATAACTTGAAACCCTATTAATTGTATTTGTATGTACATAGAAATCCTTAAACATTGTTGAGTAACATGTTAAAATTAACTAGAACCTTCTTTCCCTTATAATTAATGCGGTTTGGGGGGTTTAGTTAAATAACTTCGCTTGTGAAAGGAAAGCAATACTATTATTCTAATTTAGAGCTGGAGAGTGATCCCTGGACAAAGAGCTATATGTAATAAATAGAAGAAACTGATATAAATGAAAAATTTGGTCAGTGTCTCTTGAATTTCATCAGACTATTTTAAAAAACTGCACTTATTTTCAGTAGTCCAGATCACGTGCTGGACAATGAAATGTTCAGCTTATAGCATACGTAAGTATCTGTTCATGTTCTTTTTTCAATTCCCTTCTTCAGTTTTTCTAATTTACTGTTGCAGAGATCATCTCCAGAGGCAAGAGGTCAGTTCAGTCTTTGTTTAATGTTGTCCCTTATATGCCATTGTAACAGTGGTTTCAGTCGATAATTGCATTTGTTCATCGTCGTATAAACATTCGTCTTGCAGGATCTAGACAGAAAGTCCCAAGTAATGTCACATAATCCTGCTGGATAGTTAATAAAGCTGAATTTACAGCCACTGTGCTATATACCTGAAAAGCTTTTTATTACTTCACATATCGGTATAATCCACGCTTGGATTGATATGAAATTAATGTATTGCTTGACACAGGGACTGCTTAGAATGAGTGTGATAAAGATGCTTCAGTGACATTAACACAAAAAAAAACGAGAGCAAAAGGAAGCACCTGGTCTAATAATTAATGCCTACAGGGGGATGCTATGTTAGTGGAAAGAAATGCTTGTGTGGCTCTTTTTGACTACATAAAAAATAGGGATTGTATAGAATTGTCTAGAGCAAAATCTGGTATCAGTTACTTGTTTCAGAATATTGTCTAATGAATATTCATAACCACGTCTGTGGAACATCTCTGTAAAGAGAAAACTATTATGTTTCCTTGCTGTCTCTGGTTTTGCCTCTTAAAGCTAGAAACTTTTTAGAGGAGCTATGTTCTCTTGTATGTGTTCTATTAATCTTTGCACTGTAAGCCTCCAGGCACATTATCACTACATACTGGCTAGTAACCAAAAACGCACATCAGTGTTTTGTTACTTCCCCTATTGGAGAAGTCATGTAGCTTCCTGAATATCTGGAGGGCTGTGGAGAAGACTAACCCGTTTGTCTGAAAGCAGCTGAGGTGTTCAGTTTGTCTCATGGCAATTACTTTACGATTTTGTTACCAGAGGTTTAGGACATCGGTACTCAACTGAGTTGTATGTTAGCAACAGGTTCCAAAGCTGTGTCCAAGCTTGACTTTATCTAACAAGCCAACAAGCTTTTATAAGGTCTTTAAAAAAAATGGCTCACTGTAGAAAATACAGTGTGGATATAACATATTCATTATATCCGTAAAAATGGCAAACTGGCAAAGCTAAAGGTTCGCAATATCCTTTGAACTAAAGGAAAAGTTTTCAACCTAAAACAACAGTTCTCTTACCCTTTATTTTTGTAAATGTAATCAAATAACTGAAGGTGTGTGTTTTCTGCCTCATGACTGAGGTTGCAGAGATTAGATAATGTGTTTCTAAGTTGGCAGAAACCCTATAAAATGCTTGCTGAGTGCACAAGCTGCAGATGTGGTATAACCAAGAGTTTGTATCTGCTTGATTTTGGCAGATGCCTGGCAAGCTGGGGACTCCTGCAGTGTGTCTGTATAGATGGAGAGTCCAAAGCACATACAGCTTCCAGAACACAGGACTACCAAGGTTTTTGGTCATAAGAGTTTAACGTAAACTGCAGCTTTAATCTGAAGTAACTTACACTCAGGCTGCAAATAATTGCAAATAAACATTTAGCCCTCAAAATAATTGCAAATAAACATTTAGCGCAGTGGTAAGTGTGGCAGTTTGGTTTTGGTTTGCATGTAAACATGAGCCGTAGCTTACAGGCATTGGAGAACTGAGTGTTTGTCTTTTCCAAGATTTACAATTGTTAATGAAATCCTAGCTTCAAAAATGTAACACACAGGGAGAATTTCATCATCAGAAATGGTATTGAGGTTTTTCAAAGCATGCTGATAATAATGATGCTGGGAAACATTACTGGAAATTTGTTTGAGTTCTCAGAAGTACATCTTTCAAATACCGCCAGTATTCTTTTCTACATGGGGAAACAAAACCACCTCACTCGTATCACTTGGTCTTTTGTTTAAAACCAGGTCTAGAATAATCGAGATATTTTCTAGCTATATGCAAAACATTCTATTATACATCTGTGAGATATCCAAACAACACAAACTGATGTAAAGGAGTTGGGTACCTGTAAATGATACATGCGGTGTTCTGGCAGGTGCTGCAGTTGTTGAGGTCTTGACCAGTGTGATAGAAGTTACGCCTGTAACAGACAGTAGTTCATGTTGTCTATTTACAGCTACATTAGCAGATCTCTGAATCTTTCTTTCCCACCTCATGCTGGTAAGATTCTGGTTGTTGGTTCTTGCATGAATACTCGTGAAAACACTTAGACATGCAACTGCTTCCTGTAAATACTTTTAAGTATTTGAATATCCATGCTTTAGGTTACTTGATCTGATTTCTCCCTTATGCTTTCCATTTTTCCCCATTTTTATGTTTCCTCACTTGAGGTAACCAAGTCAAGCTTTTCCTGCTGAGAGTACATGAATTTGGAGTGTTGAGAAAACAAGGAAAGTGACTTTTATACTTCACACTAACTACAGTTCAATTACGTGTATGATAGACAGATCTGCAGAAGCAGTTTGAGATCTGTGGCTCAGGATGCAGAACACTTTGAACAAGTTTTACTTGGATTACAGGAGTTCAGTTTGTACCAACATAATTTTCTGATTGCTTCTAAAGTAGAGGTTCTTCACATGTGTTATCGTACTACTTCTACAAGTACTTGGGATGTTCAGTTTTACTGCTAGATGATTCTAGCAGCATTGATTGAAGCTTATCATTGAATCTCAGTGTGACACTGACAGATATTTGGCAAAACTTCTGGTTTTAGCCATGTGGGAAATGAACAGAAATGGACTGTAAATATTCCTGGGTCATCAGAGCCTGCTTCACTTCAAATTACTCTTTGTAATGCTCAGATTTTCAAACATCATTAAAAATTGTCCACTGTCAGACATAAATACATGTAGGTAACAAGGAGGGAGCATTTTTTCCTGTAATTTCCTGCAGAAGTGTAGTTGGGTGTTAGTTGTATGAAATATGCTATGGACAAGTGACTGTTTAAGGTTGACACATATGTATTTCTTCCCACCTTCTGCCTTGAATCTTGCTTCTAAACTGAACTTTTGGGTTTTTGAGTTTAACAAATGGTTTTGCCTATTTGTTATCAGTATGTCTATCTGGGTTTGTCTGCCATGTCTAGGTTTGTACAGAGTTGGAACTAGAAAACTGTATGGGCTTTTCAGATAGAGAAAAATGACTAAGCACAATCCTCTGAAAAAAGGATAGTTGGAGCTGGATTATGTGGGGAAATGCTACATGGAATAAAAATACATGCAGTCACAAAAGCTAACAGAAATGTTTTCAGCTTAACAGTCAGATGGACATTAATGGTTACTGTTTCCGGAAAAAAAAAAGGTACTCTGTACAGAGTAAATTCACATGTTAAAGTGATATATAGTGTTTTAATTATTTTAATGAGTGTAAGCCATCAGAAATGCAAGGAGGTCATTTCAGTTCCCAGATAAAATACTTGGAGAAAGAAAGAATCCTGCAAAATGGATTTATATTTCTTCAGAAGTTGTAAAAAAATTGGGGTGTATAAAATTGTGGCTTCAGTTAGTTCTGTCCTGACAGTTTCTGCACAGCCACACAACCCTTTCCTGTCCACATGGGAACAAGTGTGAATATGTGGTGCTGGGCCACAGGAGCAAGTCACTGTCATGTTCTGTGCTATTTCTGTGCAGATGAATCTATCCAAAAATCTCTATGTCTCACATTTCAGTACACTTTGCAGAAACCACAAAAAGAATGCTGCACTGTCTGATTTACTCCTTTACTGCAGTCAGTAAATACTATTGATGCACATGATCTGATTTTAAGGATGCAGTTTTACCCACAGACCAGTGGTGCATAATGATCACTTTAGATGCCTGAGTAAATGATGACATAGATTTAATGTTGTTTTATCCTTACAAAATAAAATAAATGGAACCTTTGTTCTCTCAGTGCTTTGACAGATTTATCTGGGGTTTTTTCAAAGGCAAAAAGTATTTGATGGATAAACTACGTTATCATAAAACAGGACTTTAAAATGTATGCTAGCTGTATTTACTGTAAGTAGGAACTGCTGTTCATGGTTTGGAAAACATTATTAGGATATTCTAAAACCTGTATTGAGCATAGATATATTTAAAATTCTTTTTCAACATTGTTCTACAAAGGTATCCAATATTTAGGAATTATTGCATTTATAGTAGTAATATTATTTCTGATGCACAAATAAGTTGCATGATTAAGTTACATAAATAACACTGGCAGCCTTGGCTATAGTCACTGTGAGAACAGGCTAAAAATAAATAATAGGTCACAACATCTCATGACAGTGCAGAAAGCAGTCATTGACACCTGAGATTCCAGAGTGAGTTCTTGCTACCTATCTCCACATGCTCTATGCTTATAGTTTTAATCTCATTTAGGCACCTACCTCCATATCCCATGGACTCCTTCTGGCATACTGGCGCCCCTGAAGTTCACTTGTGTCTGTTTTCAAGGCATGCCCTTTACGTAGCTGTGGTGTTTCTGGTATTATGACATGCAACTAGCAGTGTTGGGGGGGGTCCCAACTGCCTACAGATGCTGGGCTTTAGCTGCTAATCCTTTCACTTCCTTATGAAGGTAGTAGTGATGTGTTGAACAAAAGCAGAGTTTTGCTGATAGAAACTCTTGCAGCAGTAGGACTGCTTTGGCACTGATTGTGTATCTGATCTTGCTAATAAGAGGTAGTTTTCTTGCCAAAGATTTCTATTATACTACATTAGCCTGTAGGGCTTTGTAGTATAATAGAAATATAATAGAAATATAATATAATAGTATAATAGAAGTATAATAGGGCTTTGTTGTTCTACTGCATACAGATTTTAGCTAGATCTCAGGTGTCAGTAGCTTTGTATTTGATGCCATGCCATGAATCTAAATAGAAAAGGGAGTTAATAAACCATGTCTTACACTGGGTTTAATAAAATTGTTATCAACTAAAAGCAAATTATAGAGACTTGCTATTCTGCTGAGGTACTAACACCAGAAAAAGGGTGTAAGATACCATTTTGCAAACTAAATCTCTAAATATTTCAGGAAAGGTTTTTTCAGTAGCAAAGGTTACAAGAATGCAAGCATCTGTTATACACTACTGCTGAATTACTGATATTAAAATGCACCGTACCCTTCACTGAGGGCTCTGGATTTTTCCAGGTCTTGGATTACATTCAAAAGGACTTTAATCTTCTCCTGGTTGGACTGCAAAGATTCCTCTACAGACTGCAGCCTGCCTTGTAGGGCACAGAGTTCACCATGTGCCAAATGGATTTGATTGAGTCCGCTAATCTCTTTGTTGGTTTGTGGTTTTATTTCATTCGTTGGCAGATAAGACTTTATGTGAAATCCTTCTAAACAGCTGTTACATTGGGAAACAGCTGGCTGGGTAGAATTGTTCTCCTTTCCAGAACTACATGTCAGAATAGATTTTGATGCGTTACTGCTGGTCACTGACGTTATTGTGTGACCATCATCTGTTAATGTCACACAGCTGGAATCTGGTTTGTGCTCTCCTGTCTGTTGATAGTCTCTGAGGAAACAAAATGAACTGTGATTTGATGGCGAAGGGAATGGAGCAGGTTCCTTACTGCTTTCATCTTTGCTGGCTACAAGTGACTCCGAATCACTTCTGTCTGCTTCACAGGACTCAGAATGAGCATTACATTCACTGCAGTTACTGGAATTGAGTAGGCAAGGGTATGCTTTTCCAGAATTACACAGCAGCATGCTGCTGTCATCATTTCCATTGATATTTATGGCAGAAGAAGAATGCAGTGAATTACTTGAATTCGTGGTTGTGTCTGGTGCATCCATGGAAACATTGCTGTCTTGTGGAAAACTCACATGTATGTATTCAGGCATCTGTGTAGAAACAGTTGTCTTCTCTGATCCTGAAAAATCATCAGTCTGGATAGATCCATTGCTTTGTGCTTTTGATGGTCTTTGACTTAAATTACCATCCACCTCACTCTTCTTAAACCCATCTTCCAAATGATTAGTTATTCTTAAGTAACAGAGATCTGAAGACATCATGTCTTGTTCAGAAAGATTGCTGTTCACCTGGATAGAGTTTGCAGGCTCACTTGGCATCTCTGTTAGTGATTTGCTGACAGTCAGCTTTTTCCTTTTAAAAATTGGGAAGTGTTTCCTGAGGCTGGGAGATGTTTGTATGGCAATATTCTGAAGCCCCTTCTGAGCCCTTGCAATGGATGGAGATGAATGTAGCAAAAAATTGTGATCAGTAAATATTTCTGGTTTTCCAGATGTGAATGCTATACATTGGGCAGGGTTAGGATCCAGTTCAGCCTTTCTGTTCACACCATCATCCTTGAATCGGACTTGCTGAGATTTGCTCCTGCGGTGCTGTGGCTGTCTTATAAAATCAGCTGAATCCAGACTGTTCCTTTTCAGGAGCACTGGGCGCATTTTCATGTTTTGCTGGGCCATTGAATCACAATTTAAAGTCTGTAAGTAACGTGTTTCTTTGCGACCCATTTCATTTGTCATTTGAACTGAATAATAAGATTGTTCCTAAGGTGCAAATGAATACTTTGCTCTTGAAGAAGCTAAGCTGCTCATTCTTCTTGTTGTTATGTGTGCTTTTAACTAGCATTCTTTAGGAATGCCCTTTCAAATTTAATTGATCAAATACTAAAATAAAGAAATTCTATATCATATTTAAGAAAAGATTTCTTGTAGCAAGGGAGTGCAGAAATCCATGTGTTGTGAAGCTAACATAATCTTCAGATTACAAAATTACATAAGCTGTTATGCTTACAGTTAGACAATTTAAAGGTAAGGTTGAGTCTATGGCTTTCCTGATGGCTCTTGTGTGACAGTCAGTTCTCCATTGGTGATCCAGCCTGTTTTTATGAAAGACTAGTCACATATGCTTCATTTGCATGTTGTTGAAACAACAAGCATTATAACTTTTGGGTGTATTTTCATTTCTGATGCATAGTTTTCCTAATGAAATATGCCCATTAATGCCAAATTGAATTGCTTTCTTTAGAGAGAATTTTTCTTCTTCAGTCATCTTTTTAAAGTCACAAATGAAACTAATCTTCCCAAACAGTTAAGCAAAATGTAAGCAATTCTGATCAGCTAAAAATACAGCATCCAGTAGGTTTCCGTGAGAGAAGTTATCGTTGTGTAGCTCTTACTTCAGTTTGTGCAAATACAAGGCCAGTCATATCCAAGGGACTGTTTCACTTGGGGAAGTTCTGTACTTTGGCATCAGGAGAGCGGTCCAGTCTGAAGAACCAGCAAGTGCAGAATAGCAGGAAATATTTCCTGAAAGTAACAACAGTTGTAGATGAACAAAGTGCCAAATACTATAATTTTTATGCTGTCTCCTTAAAATTGTCATTGCCATTGATTTTGTAACTTTGGTAGTGAGATAGTTGTACAGAAACTTAAAAATGTTTTGTAATGTTGAAGTTATCCTCATAGGAAATAAGAAACACTATATATTGATACAAAACATTCAGAGGGGTAGTTTTCTCTTTGTGATCAGTACTCATTCTCCTACCCAAATCATTCCAGAATAGTTTGAACAAAAATTCGGTATTTGCACTGAATAGGAGCAGGTTTTAAGTCCCGAATTTCAAAACTCACCCATGAGGTGTACCCACGTGTAAAATATGCTGCCTGTATTTTTAATAAGGAATGCTAGATCTGAAATCAGCTGCTAGAACAGAGTAGGGCAAAGAGGAGACTTTTATGTGAAATACAGGAATATTCTTTGGGGTTTTGGATAATCAAGCATAGTTTGCTTTTAGAATTGCAGTGATTTTTAACACTGGGGCTAAATTCCCAGCATAGTGTTAATTCACCAGTAATCCTGTTCCCTAATTCTTTCATCAGCCTTGTTACTTCCATTACTTTAGTGAATCTTTTGTTGAAGTATTGCAGAAACTTTACCATATTTAATTTACAAGAATTGATGAGGTAGGTGCAGTGGATAAGTTCTCTTACAGAACACGGCAAACTGTTCTGTAGCCTCCTGTAACATTCAGGCAATGTAATGTAATTAAAGTAATTATGTGATATTATCCTGTTATTAAGTTTGAGAAGAAAATGAGCATTGAATGATTTCACTGCAGAGAGTAGTGCGTAAGATATTGAAGAAATAAATATGCACATTAATAACAGATTTTACTTTCAGGTTATGCTAGCATTAGGTCACTTAACTCTCTGCACTGCTTGTACAGTGGAAACAAGTCTACACCATAAACAAGTCAAACTGTTCCTGTAGATAGAGTTTCCAGTGCCAAGTTCTGAATTCTCATATTGTCCACTAATTACTGGAGGCTTTTTATGGTTTTGTTTGAGAATGTATCCAAATACTGCAGTGGCATTCTCCATTTCCCATCACAGCTGCTGTGCTCCAGGCAGATGGACTACTTTAAAAGTTATACTTGCCTAATTACATTTGGAAAGAGGCTTTAGAAATCTAATCCTTTGTATTTTAAATACAAGTAAAAAGCCCTTGAGGGCTCTAGGAGAGCTGTCTGCTTTGGCTGTAGAGGCATTTGAGCTAGATTCCTGCATTCTTCATTTGCAAATCACTGTTTTATTTCTGTGTGATTTTTAGCCGTCTTGGCATTCACTAGTCTGGGATTCATATGAATTGCTGTAATCAAAGTTAACATTAAACAAATTATTAAAACAAGGTGAAAAGTATATAGGTAGGAATGCTCTAATACTTGGATTGAAAACCCGAACTAGTGCTTTCACTGAGTTATAGGTGTCTGTGTTCAGATTAACAAATCAGTGACATTGCCAGTGACTAAGTTTAAATAACATTTTCTTTTGCCTGGGTTATCATTCCTCATTCGTTTTTGGTGCAGCCATTTCCTGATCTTGTTTTGCTCATTGTTTCACATTGACTGAATATGAAAAGTTCTAAGGACCTGTTTTATGGAAATACTTTCAATGTATTAATTTAAAGTATGTCATTCATAACAAAAAGCATGTGTCAGTTTTCAGTTTATGTCTTGTAGGAGTAATAATATCAACAGTTTTGGTAGGATGTAGTAGGATTTAATGTGTGCCAGGGTTCCATGACCTCACATCCACCTATCCTTCCTCTTTCTTCCCATCCCTTCCTTTGGCAGCTGCTCATCAGTACTGAGAACATACCTGCCTTGGTTCATTTGCTTTATTAGCTCTGTGGATTCATCTCATTCTCTTCATTCACTGGTTGTTGAATCAAGTGGTCCATGAGGTGCTTGATGGTTAATGTTACTTTAAATGTTGCCTGTTTTATGCTCCTCCTTACAATGGCTTGAGTATGTGAATCTGACTAATAAATATAATTGCATTTTTTTCTATTATACTTGGCTTATACTGTTAGAGCAGATCTTGATTCTTAAAGTCTTTGCGTGCTTTCCACACACACTTCATAATGGTGAAAGTTAGTCTTCAGCGCAAATTTATTTTAGCTGCAGTGTGTAATAAATTAATTGCCTGGAAAAGATTAAGATGCAAATCTACTTCCTCAAGCAGCAATGGAACTCCTTTTCTAACCTCAAGATTATTTTTTTTTAATTCTTAGAAATGGAGCATAATTTTTAAAATATGAATATTGGCAAAAGTATGCTGAGACAGATTGATACATATTTTTTCTTTTGAGATGCAAATCTTAAAGCTGGGAAGAAAAATACTTTGTCCAACATGGAAGAGATATTTAAAATCTAAAAGTATAAACAAATTCAATCATTTAATGGCTCTGTAACTGTCAATTCTTAATGTTGTTAGCCAGATTTTTCTTTGTTCAGTATTCAATCAAAGCTAACTCTGAAGCAACAATCGCAGCAAGTCATTCTAGAATGCACGTTTGAGATTTTTGTAACTGACAAAACCTCAGTGGAGCTGAGAAACTTATTTTTTGCAAATTTATAAGTTCAGTAAGGCCAGAAAGGGTTTCATCTCATCACAATCTGGTGGACTGCAGAATGGGGGTTTTTTGTCCTAAAATGTCTATTGAATATTTTTGAAACATTCATTTTCATTACTCAATCAGTGATAGATTTTTAAAATGCAGTAAAGTATCAGTACATAGCAGTACATACTGCCAGGATAATGTATCTGGGGAAACGAAGAGATGGCAGGGGGGTTAGAACTGGATGATCTTAAGGTCTTTTCCAACTCTCACTATTCTATGATTCTATGTAATTGGAATTGTCATTTTTTTTAAAAAAAAAAAAAAAGAAAAAAAGATCTATTGCATCTGAATAGGATTCTCTGTGTATTTTCCTGCCTTGTCTCAGGTTGCAGGGTGTTTTGTAATATTTTTTTAGGCTTATTTTGGGTTGGAGCTAGATTTGGATATTTGTCAGGTCAAGTTAGAATAGCATCTCAGCTATTCTTGCTGCCTGAACAATTCCACATCCAGTTACTTGTTTTTACAGTATCTGTAGCATCATTCTGCTCCACTGATTTAATGAGTGTCCCAGCAACTCCCTGGGCTTCCCCAATCCCAAAGAGCAATGGGAAATTTTCAAACTATGGAGTACAGTAAATTGCTGTTCCACCACAAATCCGTAGGTCTGGACTTAGTGCCATGTCTACCTGTGAAAAAGATGGTGAAAAATTCTGATGTTCAGATGATGTTCTGATGAAAAAGGCTATGAAAAATTCTGATGTTCAATCAACAACTGTGTCTGTAAATACGGACACTGTAATCAAGCTTCCTCTTTCACCCAATACCAGTGCACATCCTGTCCTGTGTAATACTCTTTTATTGCCTATTTACATTGGCCTGTGCGTAGAATCTCCTGTTCTGCTTGTGTACAGTGCCACGGAAATGTTCTCTGTTGTTCCTGTATTGCACTACTCAACTGTTCCCTACTGCAGTGGGCTTGGTAATGAACCTCACCTGGGCACCTACCACATGAGGACCTAACGAGTGAGGGTGAACTTTTTAACAAGTTCTGCTGGCAGGTTTTGTGAGCCACATTAAGGTGGGATCAAGGTGAATGAAGAAAAGGATCTAACACAGGTAAGGAATACAGGGTGGGATGTAATTTCTGGCTTCAGAAATGGAATATTTCCATGATGGAAGAGATTATAGGATTTTATCTCTGAGTACTATTACAGCAAGACTTGCAAATTACTTCCAGTTGGTGAGACTGGGTAGAGAAGATGATGCAATGTTTACTGCAGCAGCAAAATGGCCTTAGCTAAGCAAGTTTTAGGAATAAAAATATGGCTTGGCTATACTTTGAGATTATGCAATGCCATTGCGCAAGAAGATGCACTAATAGATAAAATAATCTGAATATAGTTTTCAGAACTGTGATACTTAATTCTTTTATTCCACTCTAACAAAAATAGAAGTCCAGCCACCTCCTTTGAAGAGATGATGCATTTCGTTGGCTGTTATGGAACAAAAGGTTTCATGGATTAGAAAATATTTCTATCTCAGTATTTGTTTTGAAGTATATATTGGAAACTCTTCACACAAGGATTGCTATCAGGAGATAAGACACAAGTTAATAAATTCAGTCCTGTATCTACAGTACAGAAATTGGAATTAATTTTTTTTTTTCAGTGTTACTTTGCAAAGACAAGTGTACTTAAAACTGAGAAATTCCTCTTAAAAAGTGCTCCAATGCCTACAGGGAAATGGATGTTATCCAAAGTGACAGGTTGGTGAGCTGGAAAGTGTCCAAATAGCTGGTTCATGACATAACATTTCAGTGTTCTTTCTTGAATAAATCTGGTCGTCTAATTTTTTGCTCATAGTTGAAAGAATCCTGGGAAGTACTTGGTGTTTGTATAAAAGTATGCAGATGTTTACATCTTAAATTACTGTAAATTTATATCCTGGCTTTATAAATTGTTAACATATCTCTATCTAAATGTAGATAGATTTACGTAAGTAGGTAGGCTGTGGACAGGCAGATATGCACCTCTCTGTATATGAGAGCAAGCTGCTACACAGGCTGTAGCAGTTTGATTACAAATGTATTAGCTCCTGAAACTTGCCTTTGGAACTTTCTCTTGTTGTCTAGTTATAACAACTCTGCCTCTTTTAACAATAAACCCACAAATTTTTCCTAAACACCAGCCCTAAAAGCTACTTCTACTGTGGCTCCTGTGGCAACATCTTGCTACTCCCCACCACCTTTCTGCTGGGTGTCATTGTTGAGAAGGCTGCTGTAGATGTCTGCCGTGTATTTAATATACAGGTTTGTCACTTTGCTGTGCTATCATCTACCTTAGCTGACACTTCTGAGTGATGTACGTGCTGAATTCCTTCTTCATTTGCAGTGCTCACCACTCCTGTTTATTTCTGATCACAAGTAGTCAGTATCTTTTCTAGACAGAAGATAAAGAGGCCAAAACTGTCTGAAATGTCTCTTTGTAATTCTGTAGCATAGTCCCTTCCCATCGTTCCACAGGATCTTGTTTGCTCTCCTCAGAACAGCAAAGATCAATTTGTTGTTATGGCACTGAAGTAATTTCAGTAAAGAATTCATTTTTCTTTTCAGTGCTTGGCTCACTAATATTTCCAAGAATCCTTCCAAAATGGGTGTCTTGTGTTATGCACACATCTGTGGTAATCTTTGCATGCATATGTTGATTGTAACATGCTGTGATAACTTTCAGCTTTTACAGTGCAGCTAAGTAAGTATCCAGTTGAAGCCACCACCTGCGTGGATAGAAGGGAAAAACAAGGGCCCAGTCTGTGGCTATGAAATATTTCCATTTTGTTTAATTTTGCAATGTATTGTTAAATTTTGAATTCTATTCCATTGAATGAAGAGGAAATATAGCTGTAGTTTCAACTGTACCGGTTCAGACAAATAAAACCATTTGTTTCCTGATTGGAACTATTTTATCTTCCAATAATAAAGCTCCTAATTAATTTTAGGAGAAAGTAACATAATCTCTGCTCAAACTTTCTACACAGATCATGATTCTTCTGTCTTCATTTGTGAGCTGCAGAACTCTTTGATTTGTATGAATATGCTCCTCTCAAACTGCAATCCAAACACTAGCAAAATGATACTGCATGCTTTATTAAGACTCAGTCATTAATGAAATATTATCAGGATGATTGTGAGCCCTTGAGGAATATGTCAATGCAATGTGTAGGAAGGCTTTAAGTATGTTACAGGAAAGATTTTGCCGTATTTTCTAACAATGTTCTCCAGTTTTACAAAACATAATATGCTTTAATCATTATTATATAATATTATAATATGCTGTGCTTCTGGATTTTGAAAACATAGTAAGGTTCATGTCTTTTCCTATGGTAGGTGTCTACGTTTGGAATGCCTGGTAACATGACAGCGTCTGCCCCAAGTTGTGCAGTTGTTCATTGTGGGTATTAATGAATAATGTTTGGTCAATGTAACAAATCACTTGGTTAGTGAAGACAATTTTGCGTTTTCTATATAGGCTGTTTATATTGGCAATGCATTCTTGGTGGGAATAGAGGAATCTTGGATAAACTCCTAATACTAAACACAGTGATTCCATTTAAAATCTATGGGCCACTGCATTAGCAATGCAGTTTAAGCCTGGCTGAGAGCTAGAGCATTATTTCTTCCTGCAGAGCCTCCCTGCTGACCTGCAAGTATGATTTACAGGTCAGAATTGGCTCTCAGTGAACCTGCTGAGAATATGACTAGAAGGACTGGGACTTGTCTTCTTGTGTCCTATGAGAATGTCCAGAGGATACTGAGGGCAAAGAAAGGAGATGAGTGTTAAACCTGTATGGATAACTGAGAGCAGGAGGGAAGGGAATGTTGTCTTTATTCCACAGTTGCTCTTAGTCTTCCATGTTAAAATATATGTGCAAACTCTAACTAGAGTGAATATTGTTATTCAGAAACGTTTCATGTCTATTGTGTAGAGGCTTATATACTTCAGTTTTCTGGCAAGATTTGTTCTGAATTCCTCAAGAAAGAAGTTTTTGTATTTAGGTCACTCTAAAAACTATAGCTCATTTACTTTGTACCCATGGATGTATTTGGTGGAGTGTTTCTTCTGCTCATGTCTACCTAGATGCATTCTTTGTATTTTATTTCTTGGGTGAGTATAAAAGGAAGAGTTTGGGGGGTAATACTGCTTTTGTACATTAACAGCTGTTTCCCTGTTGAACTATAAATATGTAGGGTGTAGCTAAGTGATTTTAACACCAGGAAAAAAGACTATTTCTATCCTAAACCATTTTAAATCAAAATAAAATACTTGCTGAAAATGGTGACATCTACACTTGAGTTGTTTTCACCATTACAGTATTTATTTACTTTAAAAAAGCAACTTTTAAAAGCAACTTAAAAAACAACTTTAAAAACAAGTGTGCTTGCTGCAGCCCCTTTGCTTTCAGCTGGTTTCTGTATTCTGCTTTTTCAATTAGTTTGTCACTTCATAGTAAGGAGAATGACACGGCAAAGCCGAGTCCAAAAATACTGAGCAGCCTGCTGTGCTGCAGCCTTTTAAACATCATCTTCTTAGCTGTGATCCATCAGGAGCTCCATAACTTTTTTTGCCACATCCGTACGTGGGAGTATTCAGTAAATGTAAGGAGTCAACTCTTGCTCTTGTTTTTATCCCACACCTGGATAGTCTGAGAGCCAGGGAAGAACCCGTGCCAGGTTCCTGCTGAAATATACTCTCCAATGGCTTCTGGGTTTCCTATGGAAATACTGAAACCTGCGTGGAAAGGTTTTTGCCAGATTCATCATAACAGGGCTGGAATTTAAAATCTGCAGCTTGAGGCTTTTTTATGTGCATTCCTTCAGGGCATGAATGACATCTGAAGTGTGAGTGGCAGTATATTTCGTCCTCATGAGATGTATTTGTGTACTTAGCTGAACATACCTTGCTGTATCTCCTTCTAACTACTGGTTTTGAAAAACATTTTCAGTGTGAGGGAATTGATTTGTGGCAGTTTAGAGCCTGGGTTACAGGAAAATGGCTGACAGTAACTGCTGGAAAGACTGAAATTATGCTTACTGGCTTTGGCAGGATCTGTGTAGAGAATGACGTTTCCCATAAGCTCCTCGCTTCTGGTGTGAAAAGCTGCAGGTGGAGAAGGAATGTAGGTTGAGAGATAATGAGCTGGGGACTCCTCTGAGAAAATCTGTTATCAATTGTGATCATGACTACTTCTCAGCATCAGAGGAATCTTTACTCAGGCTTTATCCTTCTGCAGTGTAATCTAAGAGTCTAATGCATTGGCATGTCTTTTCTCTGGATGTTTGCAGAATGAAGCAGTGATACAATTGTCAATAAGGCTGGGTTCTTGTATGAATTCTGTTTATTTTATCATCAATCTTCTGGGAGCCAGAATTACACATTCTTAAGGGTGGCTGGTGAGAAGAGCAGAGAAGCGAGAACCTGCTGCTTATTACAACCTCCTGCTCCATGTAATTTTACTTCATCAGCAATCATCAGATTACTGTGCTTTGGAGAGCTCAATGACATGTATTTTGGGGGATTACAGTTAAAGACAGGAGAATTACTTGATAAAAAGCCTTTGGGCAGGCTTGTTCTCTTCCTTTGGCTTTGCCTTCACCAATTTTACATCTGTTTCCTACTGTCTGTAATGCAGGCATTAGGAAACTCAAGGTGCAGATTTGTAAGACTTACAAGAATATGTTGAAACCAACAACACGTAGTATCCTGACTGGCTCTTTAACAACCCAACTGCTTGATGTTGCTAATATATAATGGGCAGTGACAACAGAGGGATGTTTTGCTTTGCTTGCATCCAATCTGTTCTGCAGTGCTTCTCTTTCAAGCCAGAGAATGGACGCAGGTATAGTTTCCTTCATAAGCATTCTGAAGGCAATTTTTTCAGCGAAGTTTTCAGCCAGGTGCACTTATTGATCCATAATTCTCTGTGACTTTATTCTGTCATTTTGTAGGCCTCTCTGTCCTGTGTATTTTAATGCTTTGCTTGTGAGATGCACAGATTATTATGCAGGGCAGGTGCCTTTAAAAATTAATTGTATAATTATTACTGCCTAACTACTTCCTAAAAATAGAGAGAAGTTGCTTTGGAAAAGCCTTGCTCTTTGTAAGGAGAGGATTTGGAAAAAAGCCCACTTCAGTTGATAATTTGCAGCCTGAGAAATAATTTAGCCTTGCAGTGGCTCTCTAAGCTTTGCATCAATGGTAGGAGAACCACATATTGAACACAAGCTCAACTGCAGCTTGTTCCTTGACAGAGATACCAATTCTAAGTTACAGCATTATTGCCATGTGTAGCATTGTTCTAATATTCCTGCTTTCCTGTCAGAGCAGCAAAAGCTCTGGCATTATGTCTGTGGAATATGACTGAATCACTTCTGTGTGGAGTACAAATAAGTCTCAGCACTGAAAATAAAAACCATGACCGTGGTGATCTTAACTTCTGAACTTGCTGAGATCATTGTTTTCCTGTCAAATGTTTGGTTTATGGTAAATCCTAGGAGGTTCATAGTTCATTAACATAAAAGCATCTTCATGCAGTTAGTGTTCCACCTGTGGCCAAGGCCTAGCAGGGGCAAGAGGATTGTGTTGTTCCAGACCAAAAGGTCATCATCTTCATGTCAGTGCTCAAGATATTACTGTAGCTGCCTCTCAGAAGACAGCAGTGCTTGATCTGTGTCCAGCCCGCTGCTGTGCTAGAGGCATAAACTGGCAGGATGGTTTCTTTGTCTCATTACAGACATGACT
Source organism: Psilopsiagon aymara (assembly GCA_024733675.1). Classification (NCBI taxonomy): domain Eukaryota; kingdom Metazoa; phylum Chordata; class Aves; order Psittaciformes; family Psittacidae; genus Psilopsiagon; species Psilopsiagon aymara. The sequence goes on along the minus strand of JANRGW010050230.1, from coordinate 25,889 downwards.
ATGTGTGCAGTTTTTCCGCTGTTTTCCAGAGAAAGTTAAACAAGAAACCAAATGACTGCGTGGCCGCAGAAGTGAGCAAGGCAGGCAACCCAGAATTTGTTACTGAAGCTTGGGTTATCTTAGCGTGTGCTAGGGAAAAATAATTAGGTATGCAATTCAGCGTGATGTGCTTGGGTTTTGTCTTGTAAAATTAAAAAACCCAATCACAACACTTAAATATGTTGGAAACAACAGAAATGTTGCTGTTTATTCTGGCAAGATTGCAATGTTATTCTCTGAACAGTAAGTCCAGAAAAAGCTTTATAAGATAGGAATATCAGGCTACGTAAGTGGCAGCCTAGAGGCATGTATGTGCTTGCATAGAGGGAGTGACCAAAAATTTCTTTTTTTTTTTTGACTTTTTATTTTTGTGTACTGATAGAGACATTTGTGTTTCCACTATTACTTCATTAATAGCTTCCAGAAAACCATAGGATTCACATAGTTGTGTCTGCTGCAGACTGTGAGTGTTTATCTTCATACACTTTGCATGTCTCCATGGTACTACATAGACTTGTACTTTAGGTTGTTTCCTCCTTTAGCTTGTCTTGAAATGCTGGTGTGCCCAAACCTGTGGGGGAGCATCACTGATGAAGGAGGAAGAGCCAGCAACGGAGGAATTCATTTGAACAAAGCCTAGCTTTGGGATTTTTTCAGCTGCTAACAGTGACTGGTCTAAACTACTCTGCCCGCCCACTGCCCATATCCTACACAATTTCTTCCTTAGTTTCTTTGCCACCAAAGAACCTCTTCCCTACACAGTGCTATGAAATCCTGAATAACATATTCATGAATTCAATCGAGTGCAGATGCTTTTCTCTCTCCTCCAAGATCCTGATGGCTACATTATTGGTTTCCTAGTTTTGTGCTCGATTATTCTGTTCTTCCTTAGCACCTGTGACTTAGGCTGTACAGCCTGCTCAGTCTGACCTAATGTCCTGGAACTCTCTAATTACAGCACTGTCATTTAGGTTTTTACGATGATCTGGAAGGGGTAAGGGAGCCCCACGACTGTTCCAGTGTTTCACATTTGCCTTATTCATTTGGCATCAACACAATATTATTTCTCCTGTTATTTGATTAAACTCCTTTCTGTCTTTGCATTTTTTAAAAAAGGGTTGTAATTAGTTGCTAAAATTATTTTAATATTTCAATATCTGAATTTAGCAATCTCAGGCTTGGACGTTAGACTGAGGAGTAAATAAGTAAATATGCACTTTAATCTCTTTAAAAAGCACAGGAGTACATGCTTTTTGAAAGATGTTTTTTAAAGTTAAGAAGTTCAGTAGGAAAGGGTGTATAGCATCTTGTACTGTTTGTCTGGGGTTTTAGGACAAAATACTGGCACTGAACTCTGCAGTCCAGTGATTCTGGTTTAAGCTATAAAATACTAGCAGGATCCTTTAAAATTAAAACGGAGCAGAGCAAGTTACCTTTTTCCTTCTCAATAAAACATGCCTTAAAAGCAGATAATGATCCAAATGGGAAATTAAGATTCCAGCTCCCTTCGAAGTTAAATAAGAGCATGAGAATCACCTCTGGCTTTCCAAGCTCTTTTGTTACTATTGTCAGCTTGCAGCCATAATTCTGAGAGGGCTTTGTTTGGATAGGAACCACACAATAGATCACAGGAAGCTGTAATGTAACACTCAGCTCAATGTGTTTGTGCTAAATTAGATGAGAAAAGAATTTGCTTATAAAACATACCATAATGATGCCATCAAGAGGTTAGTCCTCTTATAATATCTTGCAAATTCTTTTGAATATGTGATATTAGAGAATCTACCAAATGCTTGTCCTCTCTTTCAGTTCCATAGAGGTGATTGTGTATTCATTGCTATGTTAAAATGACAAAAACTTACTGGCTTCATAAGCAGCTCCTTTCATATCATTTCAATGGAGTGGTGTAATAAGGATGATTCTATATACCATGACCTAATAAGCTTTTATCAACAGTTTCTGTGGTATAGTTCTGAAACTGCTATTAAATCTAATAGTATTAATATAGAAAGGTAATCAGTGGAGGTGTAGGTTGCAGTAGTTCTAATCATAATCTTTTTTCTGTATGTGTCATTAGATGTATGCAGATGTTCCCACACATTCTGTATTGCAGTGAGTAATCATAAAAATAAGACTTAGAAGACTGAATATTTTGGCAGAAGAGCATTACAGAGCAAGAAGTTTCTTTCTGGTGTATAGTTGCCATTCCACAAACGATGGAAGGATCATATAGTCAGAAGTCCTGGCAGCACAAATAAATACCTTGATGTTCATGTTTGTTAATGTGCAGGGAAGAAGTTGGAAAATCAGTTTGTGTTTCAGTAGACCTACTATAACACTGCTTTTGTAGCTATACTCTCGTGTATTCTGAGGAGGATTTATCTTTGGGTTTTTTTGTGTGTATGTGAGGTGAATTTTAGAAAGGATATAATACGCTGTCAGAAACATTGAATGCCACAGTTGCCTTTGAGCATGCTAATGTGTGTTACCCAAAACCTCATAGAAACCAAACCAAATGAAAACCCCAAAATGTCTAAACCCCCAAAATCCCACTCAGCAACCCCCCAAACAAACCAGGGACTTGTCCTATTTCTCTTGTCCTGTTGCTTTCATTGAGCAGCTGAGGGACAGTCACACTGTTGATGGAGCATGAGCCAGGGCTTTCTGGAATTCAATGTGCTCTTCTCTTCATTGGCAAAATTGCTGTCCCAGCCCTATGGGGCAGATTTAGTGGTCAAATTGAAAGCTTCCTAGGTAGATAGAGTTCTAGAACTGTTTAGAATGCATATGAACGAAGATGGTTCTAAAAGTGTTTTGTACCTAAGTATGGTTATGTATTTGCCCTTACCTGTATAATAAGGTGATTGTTCATCTCCTGTAGTAATGGCCTTGCCTTTTTACAGGCTTTTCCCTGGCTTCTCTTTTCCTCAGTTAGAAAATGGAAGAAAAAAACAAGAGCTCAAATATTCCCTGATTTAGTTATTCAAAGTAATTTCTACTCCCATCTTCATCCTAGTTTTCTAGTGCACGCATAGTGAATTCTGCTCCCATTGGGCTGGTGCAGAGTTATTAAAGCAATAGTCCTTATTCTGCCAGAGGCCAGGTGTCATGTGTTAATATGACAGAATTCCCCCAAAGATGTATGTATGCAGACAATGCTCCTTTAGTGATTTTCTCTGTATATTATCACAAATTCAGGATTTTTTTGGTTCTGTGATATTATAACTGAAACTAACACATCTGGGACATGTTGGAAGCAGCACTCCCTAAGAGGAGACACACTAAGGAGGATGCTTATTTGGCAGTAGTTGGTGGCATACCCACAAACAGGTTGTTCTGTAATTTGTGAGGTTTCGTCCCTTCCTGTTTCTACATGTGTTCCCATGGGGTTTTCTTCTTTCAGAGTATTCTTCATGCTTTCTGTTAACCATGTTACCTCAGATTCAATGTGCAACGAGCTCTATCTTAGGGTTCTTTTTTTTTGCTGTGAGCTTTGGTTTTTAGGCACTCTAACCAAACCTCAAGATTTATTTTGTATTTAAAGGTGGAGCCTCCCTTATATAGAAACTAAAACCCTAAAATATAACCCCCTGTTGGACAGCATTCAAACATCTTTCATATTTCAGGTGCAAAATAAAACTGCTCAGAAAGTTGCTAGCTACTCTGTTGGTTTTACTTAAAAATAAAAATATGATATCTGTGCACTTTGTCCCTGCTTTCATCTGTGGCAGGAAGTAGCAACTTAACAGAACTGCATGAAGAAGTTCATGTAACACCTTTCCGCAGCATAGCTGCCTTCAAAACCCACATACTATTTTACCCAGTGTAAGAGTTTATATAGTTAGAAAATGATATAAGAGGTTTTTATACATGTTGTGTTACACTACCCAATATTTATGTCAGTACATCTTCCTCCCTTGATGGGAAAGTCCCTGCTTGTGCAAACTGGATGCATTTTACATGATTGTCTGATGTAGTATGAGTTCTTTTTAAACTCTGTGGGTAAAATCATATATATACTGGAGCTCCAGTGCATACACATGCTTGAATCTATCTCAATTCTTCAATTTTCCCCTAGTGTAGTTATGAAAAAGCAGAGAGCAACATTTTTTTCATGTGACTCCCTTGGCCAGGGTACTGTTGGCAGACAACTGAGTTAACAGGACAGCTTCAGGGCAAATACCTCTGCATCTCCTTGAATTTCAGCTAGTTTGCTACCAGAATCTTGAGAATCCTTGTGAAAGGTTCAGGGTGTTTGGGGATTTTTTTAGTGCCCCTTCCTATATCCCAGGTGCAGCTCCAGGTTGGGCAGAGAAGAGATTGAGAGCAGCCCTGAGCAGAAGGACTTGGGGGTGTTGGTTGATGAGAAAATGAACCTGAGCCGGCTGCAGCGTGCATTCACAGCCCAGAAAGCCAACCGTATCCTGGACTGCACCAAAAGGAGCATGACCAGCAGGTCGAGGGAGGTGATCCTGCCCCTCTACTCTGCTC
>JANRGW010050230.1:0-20942 GCA_024733675.1 Psilopsiagon aymara | reverse complement strand
GTGGCATGGTTTAGTGTGAGGTGTCCCTGCCCATGGCAGGGGGTTGGAACTGGATGAGCTTAAGGTCCTTTCCAACCGTGACTATTCTATGATTCTATATATATTGTCCAGGTCCTGAAAAAAACCTCTTCATTAACATTTGTGTAATGTCATCAACAATGTGTAAATTAACTTCTTTCTTCAAGTCAGGCTATGATGTACTGCCTTAAAGGAAATACTGACATTTTTCCTGGCTTTAGGCAATGTGTATTTGCAGGGGACACTGAGTATGTCTTGTTGTTACCCCTCCCCACCTCCGCAGACCGGAATACGCCATAGACAGGTTTTACTCCATCACAGCAGTAGTCAAAGCAATTTTAAGATATGAAGGTCAAGATAAGCTATTATTTAAAAGAAGCTATAAATAGAGCAGCGACTTCCTAACTCTTGTCCTTTACAGCCTGGTTTTGTCATTCTTTTTGCAAAATTAAACAAATGACCAGAGTGCCAGTTCCCCAATGGAAGGGGACAAACGACAGTTGGAACTGCCATATTAAAAGCTCTTTGGGGTTAGTGTGCATCTTAAATACCAGGGAAGGTACCAGGCTCCTCACAGAAAGGTTAATCTGTTTTTACAGTGGCCAAAATAGTCAGTGATTTAAAATTAATTTCATTTTAATTTCTCAGCAACTTGGGTCTTACGACTTAGCTATGCCTAAGTGAAAGGGTAGACACTGATCTTGCAATAAGGGTTATCAACCTTGCTGAGTTGAGTCTCAGCCTAAGAGATGGCTGCACATTGTCATTAGCAAATGTTCGGATATGCTCTGCTTTTGGAAGCTGAAGTGCAGCTGTGCTGTTGCTCAAAAAGCAATAATACAATAAAATCTTACATAATTTACAAGGCAATGTATTGGTGGGTTCCTTGGGGATTGCTATTAATTAATCCTAAACATACACAGGTGGTAGATTTATTAGTAATAGATGCAAGTTGTCGGAAAGCTGTTTTTATTGGGCCTTCTTTTCTTTGTAAGACAATTAAAAAGCAAGAGGGAAGTTTCAGGAGCAGTTTGAAGCAGAGCTATTATGATAAAGCTTTGCTTTAACCATCCACAAATATATTTTATTAGTTTCATCTCTGATCACATAGTTGAAGTTTAATTTAATTTCTCTGTCTTCAGTAAGTGCAGCTGAAAAAGAGCAAAATCAATTAAACAGTGGCTTAGTTCTAGGAATACAGGAGGTGGCTCTGTTTCGTTTTAAGGAAATGAATCAGCATATAAGGCACTTATCTTCACATGTGTACATGCGAAATATATGGCTTTGAAATTAAATATGTTATTGCCCTTTAATGAACTTAAAGTGCACAGTTCTAATCTTTTCTGTTAATCTCCCTTGCAGCTTGTGTGGTTGCTTTAGTCTTATATAGTTGCCAATCCCATCTGGGTTTTATTATAACCCTGGGCAGGGGACTAGCTCCAGCTCATTCCAGTCACTGTATCATGTCCGTCATGTTCCCAGTTTGTTTCAAGTCCCTTGAAATGCAAGAGACAGTGAATAAACTGGGGTTAACATTTTTAATCTTAGTCTTTGCTTGTGTTTTGCATATGTGCTTTCATTGTTTCTGTGGAATACTGACTGCGCCATCTTTAACACAGGAATGCGTGCACTGGGACACTTGGCAGGACAAGCCATGCTTTGCCAATTTGACTGACCATCTGGTTTAGTGGCAACAGGGAAATGGAATGGTACTTCAAATAAGAAATTAGTGAAATAAGCAGCCTGACAGCACCAGGATACTTGGGATTCTTAGTGTGTAATCTCATGGACCAGGGTGGGAAGTTTTTTCTGCTCTATGAGACCAGTCTGGAAATGAAAGTAATTGTGGTGAAACAGGCAGTGTATTGCAGATGAAGAGGGAAGAGATGCAGTATGAAGCTTCACAGATCCCTGAAGGCAAGGACGGAAGATTTCATCTCGTGCAGCAGAGCTGAGATGGGGAGTGTGGGCAGCAGTGGCTAAGTGACAAGGTGAAACACTGAGTTTTTGGTAGCTGCTCTGAACAGGTTAGTTCAGTTTTCAAGCAGTGACTGCTCATTTCAAATGATGGCCTGCCCACTTCATAGGAAATAGTTATCCATAAGTTGTTTGTACCTACTTCTTGAAGATTAACACAATGTTAATATTCTGGGAGAAGCAGTAAATAACACAACTGTGTGTGAGCACAGATATAAGCACAAGCTAGATCAATTACAGCAGAGTGTTCATGCTAGCCGGAGACTGTAGTAGTAATTCTGGAGTGGGTTTATGGCACAAAACTGATCTAACCACAAAACCTACCAGCACCAAAAAACATTGCAGAGAATGAAAAATCTTCTTTTTGCTTAGAAATACACACAAAGTTAAAAATAAACAAAAATAGATGTCAAAGGGTATACTCTAAAAAAGTTATGTTGCTTTTATGCCACAACATAATCTATTCTCTTACTGCTTTTATCTATGTCTGAAAAGGTCTTAACTGAAATAAGTCTGGAGTTGCCTTGATTGCCTAACTTATGACATACCTTTAAATCTTACACAGCAGCTGTTTTACTCTTTCATTGTGTTATAAAATTGTCCTATATTTTTCCATCTGGTAGTCGCCTGTTTTTATAGTTGCAAATCCTTTTGGATAAATCATATGAACATAAAGAAAACAGTACAGCAAGCTAAACCAGCCCAGCATGTTTTCAGTCAGAAATCAGAAGCTGTCAGTAAGATACAGAAGAAGGATGCTTAAGCTTCTGTTCAGCTATAAAAGAAGACAAAACCAGTGAACTAACTGTATGAATACGTAAATGGAAAATGAAAACCTCAGCCCCACTAAGAGTAGATGAATCTGTTATGTGAATTATTAGTAAGGTGTACTCATTGGCAAGCTCCAGGTCCTTATGGATTAGGAGCTATTTCCCATTTCAGACATACACCACACATCTGATGAATACCATGGGTTGTTGCATAGCAGCCTATTCTTATGCTTACATTTTTGCAATTTTACAGCTAGAAACAGTACATTTTAGGGCAGCACACGCATTGGCAGTGACTTCTATTTCTGGAGAAGAAACAGAACTACTCCATTAGCATTTCTGCTAATTTTTTCATGTGAGTGCTACTGTACAGTATTTTCAGAATAACATGTCTCTGCTAACCTTTACATATGCCACAGTTCTCAAGGTTTAATATGGTCTTCTGAGGATCTGTGGCTTCAAACCACTAAGGTTCTTCATGGCATCACTAAGCGTCTTTCATACTTGGCTGGTAATTTTGTTGCCTTCTGGCTCATGATGCTGCATGGGTGTGATGACTCAATGATTCTGTGATGACAGTATTTTGGGAGGTCTTCTCAATGATATGTTCATGATTTTTACCACTAGCTGGAGGCAGTTAATTGGTTAGCTTTGCTTTACTTACATTAGAGGTAATATATTTATCACTTTTCCTCCAGGAAGTGTTTTGCACTAGATTTGAACAGAAAAAAAAGATAGAACTGTTGGGCTTGTAGAAATCTTGTCATCCTTTTTATGTGCACCATTGTTGCTGATACTGTTACTAAGATGTGATGAGTTTTGAAACTTCTGGCTTCACCTGAAAGGGAGTTCAGAATTAAATCTATACTAAGCAGTAAGATCACTTCCTACCCCACAAAAATGTTGGACCTTCTGGTCCAATACAGAAAACTGCAGTAATTAACATAAACCATCATGAGTGAATATAGGGTTACAAATTGTGAATATGGTGGTACGGGAGTCCTCTTAACTTACATTAATTATGAAGGTAAGTAAAATGAGCATTTAAAACATCCACTGATCTGCTAGAAAGGGAGTATAAAACCCCTGCACCATTTTTGTCCTTCAGAAGCCTTTGAATTATTAGCAATTATTCATGTTTCTATTTTGTCTGCTTTTTAATGATGAACATGTGAGTATATATTTACACTCAGGCTCTGTGTTGATCAAGTGCTCTTTTAATGAAGATAAATGTTACTTGAGTGCCAACATGAAATAGTCCTTCCACAAGTACACCTGCATAAAGATTACCCACCATAGAGCCACTGAAATACTTCTGCCAGATTTGGAGCAAAGTGTAGCTTCATTGGAGGTTATTTCTGTTGCTGTTTGGTTTCTGGTGCATTTGCTTTATTCTTGCAGTGCTAGTGTTATTTGAAGTTACTACGGCAACCTGTCACCATCTGCTATTAGAAAGTAGGCTGGGATTTAGTTGCTAGGTGTTGAAGTCTGTCATCTTACTCATATGACCCTGATGTTTTCAGATGTTTCTTTTCCTGTTCGTATTGCACCCACAGCTAATATGCTCTCTAACAACAGTGCAAATAATTCCGCATTCTTTCTGCTTGACCTTAGGAAGCTCTATCTATTTGTTTTGCAGACTACATTTATGATCCTTAGATGTACTTTGTATAGACTTAACCAAGGCAACATTACTTTTACCTTAGCCACTGTTTTGCAGTGTTTATACTGGAGCCAGCATTATAGGTCATTCAAATTTGATTCTAATTATGCTTCTTTTAAGTGGGCAGGGAGTTTGTGTACTTCCTGACACATTTTCTCCTCCATCTCACTGTCATTTTATTACCTGTATACTCATGTTCCTGCTCCTGATCAAGTGCAATGTTCAGACTATTGATTCCTTATTTCTTCACACATTTTTGAAGGCCTGTCAGCCAATTAGTTAATTAAGAAATAGAATTCAGTGCTGTTTCCGCTCCAGGTTCTTTTACATTTCAATGGAATGTTTTAAATTTGGAAAACATATTTTATTAAATCTCTTTGTAGCAGTGCAGTGTGTTCAGAATTGTTTCTGTTAATTTTTCTGTGAGTGTTGTCTCATTAGTCAACTTTGTACTTGGATACATTTACCTTTATTTATATATTTGACCTAATTGCCATCAACATTTTCTGCTGTAATTGACAGAATAAGTCCTAACAGGCTGAAGCACAGCTGAAGGGACTTTGTTATTAGGATTCTTTCTGAAGAACTTCACCTTCTCTACCACAGCCTTTTTAATACTATTTTATCGCTACATACAGTGCCTGACTCTGTGAAATGAAGTTTCGAATTTTAAGCATTAGACTTGTGTTTGTAAGGGATGTTCGACTCTGAAGTTCCTCTGTCCATCCAGTGAAGATGCAGCCAGCATGCAGAGTGCAATAAATTGTTCTTGTGCAAAACTTACTCTGTTTTCAAGCAGTTCATGCTCTTTGCACGTTCCAGTAAGAGGTACTTATATAGCATAGGATTGAAGTGACTTCATTATGTTATCTGCAGGTTTCATCACAGCTCTTTACAGTCCTATATTACACTTAAGTTTTAGCAGTGAGAATGGTAATGCTGAGACTGCCTAAGTACTTCAGAGATCTGAAGCTGCATCTGGGAAACGAATCTGTATTGCTGGCATTGGGGATTAGGAGGGAGGGGCAAGCTTTTAACCTATAAACCAACTTGCAGTTAATTTCTGATAGTGGAGATTGCGGGCAGGATAATAATTAAAGATCAGGCAGTATTTGTGTATTTTGCTCCTTTACAGTTATATGGAAATGATGGAGGAAGTTTTTGTAGCATGCAAGATTTACTGTCACCTTTTTTATCTACTGTTCAGTCCCACCAATATGAATTTGAGAGGTTGTGTGTGAGGTACTGGCCATGAATATCTAATCTTTGCATGCAGCTCTTTTCAGAAATCAAAGCATATAATCTGTTAATTTTAAAATCACCATGCACAGGTCCTAAGAACAGGCACTCATGCTCTACCAGAATCACACATATAGCTAGACACATTTTAGAAGTTGGTTTCAACAAAGGAAATAGCCTTCTTCAAGTCTGCATGCCTTTAAGCATCATAATACATCTGTTTAATACTTGGGAAGAAATGCTGCTTTTTGCAAGTAGTGACTGTGTAACACGAGTCTGAAAGGCATTCTGTGCTGAATGTTCAGCTACTAAAAATACAAGCTTTCTGCATGTACAGTTCTCTAACTTCTGTCAGTAAGCTTTTTGCAAAATCAGGATATCAGATGGCAACCCCTCCCCAAATTCATTACTGAATCCTTTGCAATTCAGTATTACTTTCAGCTACACATTTAACATCGCAGAAAGGTGGGTTTTTTTCTGATCCATATCTGTACAAGTGAACTACTACAGCAGGAAAACCAGCATTTCTTTTTAGAAGAGCATCAGTATCCAAGAACACACGATTCCTTACCTGGCAGCTTTTGGTTTACCTGCGGAAAATGTGTCTTCTTAGGCTTAAAAAGTAGACAAGCTTCTCACTAGCGCTAATGTTACTCCAAAAGAAGGCATGATAGGTCCTTTAGATTGTAATTTTCAGTGTTTGTAAGCAAGAAGTGTGCTGGGTCTGCTCACGTAGGGATAAATAAATAAAAAACGGCGGTACAAACTGCACAGCCGCTGCATGTGGAAGGGAAAGACCTCTAGTGGCCACAACCTGAACTTAAGGGACGCTTCCCTGCCCTGAGCGGCGGCGAAATGGCTGGGTACGACAAACTGCGGCTTCCACTTCGGGGTAGGGTGCCTTTCAGATGTGACGGGAGTATAAAGTGAATCGGAGTTCAATAGAGAATCTGCTCAGTCCCGGCTGGAAGGGAAATTCTGGTCCGAGTAAATTCTGGCGCATCCCTTGTATCAATTCTAAGCCAGTCTCATGAAAAATTCCAAGTGAATCTAGACAATTATTTTCAATGTTCATCTACTTCTTAATCTCTTCTTGAAATAAAATCTAAGGATTTAAAGCTGCTTCACTTTAAAAACGATAATTAAAACTTCAGCAAATGAAAAGGCATCGATAAAGAGGATTCTTCACTGTCTTAAAGGAGAACTGCAAATCATTCACTGTTATTGCCAGAGAGATCAATGTCTTCATGACTTCAAGTAAATCCCAGCAAAAACCCAGGCCTGTAGATCATTTCTGTCTTTCAGCATTGAGAAAATATTTTGCAGGAATTGAGAAAAAAGAAAATCTTTTAAGGAAGGAGTTGAGGAAGGAAGGTGCCAGAATTTCATTGAAGTTTTCCAGAGTACAGTAATAGCTGCTTAAATGACTGCAGAATGTAAAAAAAAAATACCCTTTCTTACAATATTTCTTCCTGTGAATAGCCCATGTTTCTAGAACAATTAGCAAATGTTAAGGCTAATTTATTTTCTTCCCATAAATTCCTAATGGAAGAATTCTGGCGTCGCATGCCTCTTAGAAATCCTAAGGTAATATTGAGTTGTACTTTGTATCCGGAGTTCTTGTCACAGTGTGTGTTTCCACGTGGTGTTACATAAATAACACAACTTGCTCACCAGAGCCTACCCCCTTGCCAGGGCAGCTTTTGAATTACCCTTCTCAAGTTATTAGGACGTTTCTTTCATCTGGGCTTACAAAAGCTTGACTTTTACTTCATTTTACACACATGAAAGGATGTATCAGGCATTTAGAGTAGTTTGGCTTTGGAAAGGGCACGACCCAGTATCTGAAGCTATCTGCGTGTGTTGATCTCTGTGTTGTTTTCTTTCAGAGTCATTTTGTGGCATGCATGACAGCAATCTTAAACCAGATGAACAACCAGCATTATTCAGTTTACATTGAAACCTTTCAGACAAGTTCAGAACTAGTGGTGAGTACAAAATAGCCATGGGGGATGAGAAATAATCCTCAGAAAGTTTCCTGTGAAAAATCTGTAGTATTGTTTTGGAGTATCTTGTCTGATTCTTCCTCAAATTAAGTCTGTCTGTACAATTCCTGCCTCTGTGTCATTGTAATGGTGAGCTTGTCCAATAGTGGAATCAGAGACATAAGTATCACCGTTATACCCTAGTACCAAGGTAATAATCAAGAATATTCAGTGGAATCTTATATATATTATACTGTTCTGAAGAACTTATATAATTATACTGTTCTGAATAGGGAACAAAACCAACCCCTCCCCCCAAACCCACAAAAAAACAAGCACCAAAACCAACGCTCAACTAACTGAATCCCCCCTCCCCATGTCAACTTTGGTGATTGGTGTCCACTTTTCATTTTCACCATTGAGGCTATTCCTGGTCCAGATAATGTTCTAAGCTAAATGCAGTAAATGCCTTATTCTTGCAACACATTATTTTACGCCAGTTGTTTTTGGCAGAATTTAACAATACTTGGGGTATATTCTAGTTTGTACCAGCAGTTACTGTGTTTTAGAAGATTTCAGTAGTCCCATATCTGTCCTTTAACACTCTTGATATAGCTCTTAAATAAGTCTGGGTATTGGCAAAGGTTTTGATTACACCATCTGCAGTTTGCCATGGAGGTAGTATTTTCAGTTGGCAAGATTTATTCATTTTCCTTTCTTTCTCTAAGTCAGAGTGGTGCCATGACTGCAGTGCTCCCAGATCAGAGGTAGCATCTGCAATTCTTCATGTGCTTTAGTTTATTTGAAAAGGTAACTCTACTGTAATATAATTTCAGCTTCCAAGCAGCTTAGATACTTGGTCCTGGAAGTTTTAGTAATCCTTAAACTACTTCCAACAGTTCTGCAGAGGGAGGAAAAAAGACATGAAGGAGACTTGAAATGGTTTGTTTATTTTATTGAAGTTTATTATGCAGTCATCTCTAAATACTTCTAGGAAAAGTAGCAGTGTTCAGTTGTTTGGAAACTTTGACAGTGCCTTCAATTTTTAATTTAGAATACTAAATCTGGACTAAATGGACTAAATAAATATCCTGTATTTTTCAAATCTATTAATTCTTTATGCATAGTGAGACTGTTTTGCTAATTAATAAATAATTCAACAGCTTTACTCTGAAGTGCTAGAACTTGTTCTTTCCATTCGTTTATGGTTTATCTCTTTTGAAGAGCCCAATGTAATGACTTTTAGCTTTCATTTGCAATCTGAGACTGCTGTTTTTCAGAACTTCTGTTCCAGTCTTGAGCATACTGATATCAGCAGAAATTTTTCCCATTGACTTCACTGGAAAGCAAAGAGGAACCTTTCATCTTAGTTCTTTAATCACAGCAAGAACACTTAAACTTTGTATTTCTTGGTCACAGGCTTACTATATTTTGTTGTTCTAGGACTTCTTGATGGAAACATTCATAATGTTCAAAGATCTCATTGGAAAGAATGTTTACCCTTCAGACTGGATGGCAATGAGCATGGTGCAGAACAGGTAAAATGGGGCTGGAGGATGAGTGCTTATATTCCATGTGTTTGTGAAAAGTGACTTGTTTCACAGCTTACATAAAGTTTTGCTGTGTAGTCTAAGATGAATATATCATTCCATTTGGTGAATACCAAGGTCATAATCTGAAATAATTCACTGACAAGTTATTAAATAGCTAGCTGCTTGTGCTCTAAGTACACTTACAGTGGAAAGGCAAAAGCAAATTATTTAACAGTTAAGTGGAAGTATATATTTCATTGCGACACAAGAGTCTTCACAGATTTCTTTCTGAACTAATATGGTACTTGGATTGTTAAAAGGTCTGAGGATAAAGACTGAATATTTGAGCACAACACAGGAGGTGGAGGCTGGATCCCTGGTGCTTGCTGAAGCTCACATAATTGAGGAAACGTGTTGCTAGACTGTGAATTATTTGGGGTTTTATCATAAGCAATTACTAAAACCTCAGGTATATTGCTTCCATAGATCAAGATAGCATCTAAGTAAAGTTTATATAAACAAATCTGTCATGTTCCCTATTGTTTGCTTTATGAGAGTTTGCTATTAATAAGACATATCTGAGTACTCTTCTATTATAGACTGAAGGAAATACCTTGTAGATATAAACTATGCAGATTATACAACTTTACCCACAGCTATGATCTGTCTGCTTTGGTGTCACCATAAACAATGGTGGGATGAAAAAGGTATTGTTTGATCTCTGTTAAGTCACAGGATCTCTGTTGTCTCAGTGTTAAGACTGCAAGTGATGTAAGTGAAGTTGCATGTTACAGAGATTTTGCTGCCACAAGAGCTCTTTTCAATTTATAGTTTCTGTATCATGGGATACTGAATTAGATCAAAATGGGAAGTGTTTTTTTGTATACCTCCAGACTGAGAATGCTTTCAGACAGCTAGGCCACCATTTCACAGATGGATTTCTTCAGTGCCTTTGAAATATTGCTTGTTTGAAGAGTAAAGGAAATGTTCTTCCCTCGAGGTGTGAGGTTGCTTGGTTATTATGGGCTTCAGTTAGAAATGAATGTTTTTGGCAGCAAGGGAAGGCTAGTACATAGGGTACAGGCTAGGTTAGGTGAGGATTTATTCCCTAATAATTGTTCGTATCCATTCTGAGGTACTGGCTTTTCCTTTTTTGTCTCTAGTATATAACAGAAGAAAGCAAGGGAGGCTTGGGCTGAGAATATAAAACGCATGGCTGCTCTAAACAAAGCTAGTTGGTTCAATGTATTTATTTGTGGAAATTGTGAGGAAGAGTTTCAAACACGGAGGTTTAACATTCATCTGAGTGTGTAGAAGGAATTGAACAGAAAAGTAGTCATGAGCATGTGACCACTTAACCTTGTGGATTTATTTTTTTATTTCCTGAGTTTCCTCCTCTTATAAAATCATAGAATAGTTTGGGTTGGAAGGGACCAATCCTCCTGCAGTGAGCAGGGACATCACCATGCAGATCAAGTTGCCCAGATCTGCATCCAGCCTGGCCTTAGATATCTCCAGGGATGGCTCATCCACACTTTCTCTGGGCAATCTGTGCCAGTGTTTTACCACCCTCATTGTAAATAATTTTTGCTCACATCCAGCCTGAATCTCCCTCTTTTAATTTAAAACCATCACCCCTTGTCCTATCCCAACAGCCACTGCCAAAAAAGTCTTTCCCCATCTTTCTTATAGGCCTCTTTTAAGAACTGAATAGGGGCAGGGACACGTTCTACTAAAGCAGGTTGCTCCAAGACCTATCCAACCTGGCCTTGAAAGTCCACAGATGCTATTTATCTGAAATGTCAAAGTTATGTAAATTCACTCTTCCAGTTTTATAGTATTGAAAAAGAGAGGATACTTAATAAAGCTGTTAATCTCCTGAGAGTATTTGGTCTTGAGGAAAATATTCGCTAAGAAAAGTTGCAGCAGTATGATGTTAAATTTTGATGTTAGATACCTTTTCGTCTAGGGTACAAATGTTCCATGTGTTCCATGATTCAAAGTGAGAATTGTGTTTCTAGTGGGTACTGATGTGGCAGTGAGGCCTCAGATGCCTAAACCTCACTTTGTCACTCATGCACTCATGTTTATGTGGGGAGATTGCAAGCCCCTCTTCTGAGGTGAGCAGATGTTCATTCCAGGTAAGATTTTGTAAATGATGCTAGTTTCAGACCACTTGTTTCTCTCTCTGAGCCAGCCTTTGGCCTATAAAGGTAAAATCTAATCAGTGTTGGTGCTTCAACTGGCAATTATTTTTAATGTAGCAAGGATTATGGTTTAGAAGTATCAGCTTAGTAAGGAAGGCAACAGTCTGCTATTGTATGTAAGCACATCAAGCCTTTCATATCTGAAACTGTTTCTCTCATCTAGGAAATGCTGTTAACATCTGCATTTTTCACAAGTACGGGGTTTTCTTTATGGGGCAGGGGGCATATCAATCCTTTTTCAAACAATATGCCTTTGAGGCTTGGGTTTCGCTTGGTAGCATCTCTATTGCCTCAGTTACTGACAACAGAAATGCACTGGTCATGCATTTACTCATAGTGCCTCCTAATGTCTCTGACCTCTGTGGGGCAATGTGGTACAGACAGGTTTTGTTGCTCTACACTTTACCCTGCACTGGATAAGTTAAATGAAAATATTTAGATAAGGAAGTCAGCATAAAAAGAACATTAAAAAATCCAGTTTAGAAGCTATTTAACAGTGCTCAGTGAACACATTGCCTACCTAAATTGCCTTGGCACTGTTTATAGTCTTTGATGATGATGCTGTTCCCAAGATTACATAAGGAAATGAGTTATTGATCTTACTTTCATGTCTTAATTTTATGTTATACCAACAACTGGGAGGGTAGATTTTCATTGTCAGTCTTGATAGAAATCTGGTTTGGGAGGGGGTTGAAGGATGGGTGTTCTGTGGTATAACTGGAGACTAATTTAGATTTCTAAATTTGTCCTATTAACATGTTGTACATCAAACTAGAGAAGTAGCAGGAAAAAAGTCGTAAGGGAGCAGGCTCAGGTCTCTTGTAATAACAGCAAGAGAAGAAAATAAAACCCAAAGGGTTAACATAACTGTTTTGTATTCTTAATTCCCCTGTTCTGAGCAGGAGGCTACATGCATTCAGACCTTCTTACACCCTCCAGGAGGTGTTTTACCTCAAGAGTCTCCCCTTTCTGAACTTGCAGAAATATTAGTTACAGGCTGTAAGGCATGTCTGTTGTGTAACCTGGCCAGTGGCAGAATGGAGCTGGCACTTCTTCCCTACAGGCATTCAACAGAGCCTGACAGTTTCCCCTGGATGATCTCCTGTGGTTTGTACCTTGCAAGGCAGGTGGGCATTGGAGGAGTTTTGCTGTAGGATATACTGCAGTACAGGAATGTAAAATCAGAGCGCATTTACTGAGAGGCAGAGGAAAGGGAAGAGCATAACCGGTGCTGCAGGTGTGAGAGCGCATTTACTGAGAGGCAGAGGAAAGGGAAGAGCATAACCGGTGCTGCAGGTGTGGTCCTGTTTTGTGAGTAAAGGTGTGATTAATAAGCAGGTTACACAAATTACTCTTATATGTAAATAAAGTCAGACAGTGCATTTATGATATTGGGGATAGTTCTACTAAATGTTAGATGTCTGGTAAAGATCAGGGGAAAAGAAAGACAGAATGAGTTCTCATAAGTGCCAAAGGAAGGGGGAGGATAGACACATTCATGTCCAGGAGAAACTGTGGTAGGTGAATTGGAAGAAGGAGAGTAGAGGCCGGATTGACTAAATTTAGTCAAGCTTTGCCTATATCAAGATGGAATGTTTTAACTCAAATTACTTTAAATTGCTTCTGAATAATGTCCCGTTTGCTCTCAAAGCATGTTCTGATTCTCAAAACCCATCTGAAGGAGGCAGAGGCTGTGTGTACTAGTCCCGCTGTGCTGGGAGTATTCTATTAGCAACTGAGAATCAAAAAAGGAATGAATTCCAATTCTCTCCCTCCTCCCTTCCCATTAACAGCAAGATGGGAAGTGCACTTTCTTTTTTGTGGCATGCTAGGTGGGGCAAAACACTTCAGGAAATAATAAAATCCTCATTGAGGATTATAAGAATGCAATATCCGAGTTATTTTTGTGATCCTCCGTGGTAGATTTAATTAACTTTTCTTCTAATGAAGGTTGCTTACTGCACACTTCCTACTAGTTGATATTGCTTGTACGTACACTTTATTCCACTTATGGTACTTAGACTATTGGTTATTAGCTTATTAAAAGCAGTAATTTCTAAGTAGATGGCATTTGTGGGGAACTGCTTTGCTGGGTTAGGTAACAGCAAATGGTTTGCTTATCTCTCAGCTGTTCATAATTTGTATTTAGAGACACATCACTCCCCCTCTCGGAAATTCCCATACCTTATTGTCAACATTGGAGTGCATAGGGAGTCAAATTTACCAAATAAAAGAGATTATAGTGGGAGTTAGCAACTGAAGGGAAACTTCACGACCCATCCTTCTGTTCTGGGCTTGAAATGGTAATTAATCAGGGAGAGTCTGAAAGCACTTGATCTTACCATAAGCAATACCTGGAATCAGTTTCAGTTGTTGTCCAGTCCGAAGTGGCTTAGTAAGCTCTCTCCTTGTTTGTGTGTCCATTTGAGTTGGGGTTTGAGCCTTGCTAACATATTTATAAAGAAAAGGAAATGCTTTTCATCAGCACATTTCAAGGTCAGATCCTATTTGCAGGAAAGCTCATGTGAGAGAACACCGTAAGCTATTTTCTAACATCAGTAGTTAGGCTTTTTCTAAAACATGTTTTCATTACTTGTATATCTGACTGTTTTCGTGCATCTGTTGGAGTCAAGTGTTCCCCAGCCCCTTTAAAGTCGAACTATGAAAGGTTTAGCATTACAGGTATTTGGCAGCAGAGCAGGAAATATTGCCAATTTCCTTTCATTATACTAAAAATAGTTGCTTATTTGCTGATAAATGCTTTGTAACACCCTCAAGACCTGGTTCTCATGTAGCTCACCTGTCTGGGCAGCATTATTAATTCAGCAAAATCCTATTATGGCTTCACATCAGTGCCACCTGCATCCCCAAGTGCCTCGCCATTGCTCACGCTGCCAGGAACTAGAGATCCTGTTGGAATCATTAGATCATGGCCAAGTGGTGAAATGAGGCAGAATTGGTTCCTGCCTGTCACCAAGCAAGGGACTGTAGGGATTGCTTTTCCGAAAAGGACAGCAGGGTTTTCATAGATCATCTGTGAATGGCTCTGTTAAACCTGACTTTGGAAAAGCATGTTTTCCACACTGTATGTACATGTGTTTCTGAACAACTCTACTTTGGGGTAGAAGAAGTCCTCTCAGAAGAGGTAGCTGCCTATAATATTGTCCTGTGAAACCTGACAAAATGTTGCTTTATGAGGAGATGGTGTAGCCTTAACATTTAAAGTAACAACAATGACTGTTGGACTGCTTTTTCTCTGAAATTTTCTGAAGAGAAAACCTGCACAGCTGTATACCAAATTAAACCTCCTGTGTAAGGACGGTATTTATAACAGAGGTTCGGAGAGAAGGGAAACTGAACACAGTTGGCAGAACATAGGGAAACATGCATTTTACAAGCAAGAAGTTTAAGTATTTATGGGAGATATCCACAGACTCTATTGCTACTACCAACTTGCCAGATTGCAGAGTCATAGAACATGTTGTGTTGAAAGGGAGAAACCCCAAAAATAATTAAATTCTCAGTTAAATATCACATTAATTCAGAGTCTTCCACCTATCTGGAAATGAAAGCTTATAATGTTTTCATATTTTGGAAATATTTGATACTGTGATGTATGTACTGATGTCAGTGGGTACGGAGACTGTTCATGTGCACTAAGGGATCTGACTGTACGCAAGTTACGCCAATTCAATTTATAAGAGTCTGTATTATTCTTTTCTCCAGCTTGTTCTATAATATGCTGTTAAATATATAACAAGTGTGATGAGATTCTCAAATCAAGAATAACATTTTAATTATGAAAATAGGAAAAAAAACTCCTCCTTAATTTACTTGATTATTGCTATGAAGTAATTCTGCTGTCATAGGAAATGTAGAAGAAAGCTCAGATATTTTCTCTCCAGCTATGCTTCAACAGGTTGCTTTAAACATTGCTTAGTTCATTATTTATTTTGTAGAGAATAAAAAGGACATTTATTTATTTACGCTTAAGATGAAAAAGGTAACACAAATACCTTGGGTTAGTTTCACTGTTCTTCAAAGATGTGTTGGGAGTTAAGCTGCATTTATGTAGCTAAGGTTGGATGATGGTGTTGCAGTTGATTTTGCACAAGTGAGGCAGAATTTAGAAGGCTGAGCTGTTGCATACAAGTAACTCCTTCTTTGATCTTCTTTTCCTCTGGCAGCTTCTGACTGGCCTAAGCATACTTGACAGAAATGCAGTTGTTTTTCTTAAGGGTTTCAATTTTCAGGGGGACAGAATGCATTTCTACACGCACTTATGGCATGTTGCAGAGCTGTGCAAATTTAATATATAGAAAAGTAGTTTAAGCAACAAGTATAAATGTCTAATGAAAAGATTCCTTTATGCACATGCCCACAAAAGGGATAATGAAGCAGTATAACACATTCAAACAGTTTGTACTGTTTAGTCATTTCTTTAATAATGTGTAATATTAAGATGTTTCCTTGTACAGTTGCCTTTTGCTATAAAACTGAAAATGTCTTTGCTGAAATGCAGTTTCCCTGTAATATAAAGTTGCTTTCAGAGGCAAAGGACATTTTATTGATTGATTGATTGATTGATTGTCTTTCTTGCTGGACTATTTGCTATGCAGTGTCTCAGGATTCTCAAATTTGTATCTCCTTGCCCTTACAACAGGGTGACTTTGTTTCCTGGTTGTTTTTCCTGGTCCCTACAAAGTACTTGTAACTAGGGCAAATGGCATAAGGTTAGTACTGGGGAAAGGAATAAGGTGGATAAAGAGAAGAGGCAGTTTTTTCACTGTGGGTTGTAAATTTACTTCCATGGAGTTACACTTCCAGCTGTGGCTGATAAGTCTGACTCAGTCGTTTAATGCTTTACTGTCAGTTATGAGCCTAGCAGAGAGCATTTCTTCTATCTGTAGGTGCTTGTGTCTGATGCAACCCTACATTTCAACCACTGCATCTTTCTAGCACCAAATACTTCAAAATGCTTATTCTGCACTAACTCTGCATGTTGCTTGTTGTTACCCATGTGGTGGAATTATCCGCTTACCAAGAATCTAAACACTTAATTATGTGGTGACTGCAGCAGATCATCTGCTCAGCAAGAGAGGCTATTGCATATCACGGCTGGGGTACACAGTGGATGCCTGCTGCGTTCTGACTGCAGTCACCCAGTCTTTTATCTAAAATGTAGAGAAAACATGCTGTGAAATACCCCTTTCCCACTCCCACTACAGAGCATCTCATCTTCCTTGGCATCAACTGCTAGGATGCTCCTGCTTCCAGAGTATGAGGTCCCTTGAGCTAAAAGCAAAATTTCAGTGGAGAGAACTCAACACAGAAAAACAACTTGTTACTTTGATGTTTTCAGCATATCAGTAAGATATTGTTATTTTTCTGGATGCAGCTTTGACTCACAGAAATCTCTCAGGTTCTTTGCGGTGTGCCCTGTTGTAAAATATTTTTTGCATGTTTTCAAGTATTTTAATTTTAGTGAAACATTTAGGGGTAAAACAACGAGTAGTATTTTCCACTCTGTAGAGCACAGGTGCGAATGAGTAACTTCAGCCAGCACTTCTTACCTGGAAGGAATTTTAGGGAAATTACATATGTAATTTTTTTCATATTTAGCGTTGTTTTGAACAGTTATATTCATATTTTTTAAACAGCAACATCACAAAATTACCTGATAGTTATTCATAATGATCTGTTTTAAAATTTGTAATATGCTAATTCAGTGCAGCTTCTGCACTGATAGAAGTTTGGGCTGTAAAGTACTAAGGTCAAGTGAGCAGCACTTAGACAAGAGGCAGATGCATAGCTGTCTATACCTGCAATGAGAGATTCTGTTCTTCACTTTAGATAAAGCCAGGATTCCCTAAAAGGAAAGACATTGTATATTCACTAAATATTTTTAGCAAGAATACCTGAGAAATCAAAAGTACATACACTATAAATATAAAGCAGGTAGAGAGAAGGCATTTAAAATGCAGAAAGCTTATGTGATGGGGAAGAAGTACAAGCAAAGCCCATATACTACATTTTACCTTTAATGTTTTATGGTGAGATTATCAATGAAATACAGAGCTACTTAAATAAAACCACCCAAATCCAAGCAAACAAACCCACATTGTTATCCATTAATGTTATCCATCAGCTTTATGTAATTCTCCAATTTTATTTTTGACATGTGAATTTCTAGAAATAGGCCCTAGAGACAGCCATGAGAATGTGTTTACTTAAGTGTCACCTTTGCACTATACTTACCTGTATAGAAATGAAGATTAAATGATCTGTACAAATATTACAGCCATGGTAAATTGATGTTAATGGAAAATGTGTGGAAGAATGCAGAGGTAATTTCACAATATCAATTCAAACTTCCTTCTAAAGTGAAGGCCCTAAGAGTTTCCTTTAGTGTATGATATCCTGATACACGATGTCATCACATTCATGTTTACTGACCATATTTCAGCTTTTCATCTTATTCTCAGCCTTGACCTGGCACCAAAGACACCATGTGATCTTTAATTTCATTTTAAATTCAGACTGTTTCTACTCTGCAGACTATTAGCCAGAGTACGCTAAAGAGGAGTAGACTAAGTGAAAAGCTGCTCCCAATACAAGGTGAATTACTGAATATATCTTTCCAACTGAGTTATTTATATCAGAGTCCATTAGACAGCTTTTTGTGCACTTAGTTTTCAAGCTATGAAGTTTCTTAAAGTGTGCTAAACATCAGATTTTCAAGAGTTTGTCATAAATGTGCACCTAATATGCAGTTTTGAAAATGTATTTTGATTCCTAAATGGGAGATAGATAAGCAGTCTTTAAAATATGCTTTGGGGTGTGGAGATGCTGAAGGAAAAGCTAAATAGAGACTCTGGGCAAAGTCAAGGGATCTTGAATGGAAATTCAGTCTCTATAGCCAAGGGCCAAAGCAATTGCTCATTCTTGCCTTCCTCAAGCTGTTGCTGTTGTACTGTTGCCCAGTTGATACCTCACAGCATATAGTGGGTTTGTATGCTTGGCATAGCTACTCAAGGTAAACTTTCAAATAATACTAATAAAGGAAATGGATTGTACATAATAAAACATTTATAACTGAGACAAGAGAAGCTGGACAGCAGTGATTCCTAAGCAGTTTTTTTCTGACCATGCTATTTGGATAGACCCTCCTGCCAGATGTTGGATATTTAGGAGAATGACAATTGCTTTATCATTAGTATTCAATATGAATGTACAAAATAAATTAGTTTATAGTGATACTGAGTTGACACAAGGGAGAAATATGATTAATCATACTATGCTCTTCTAACTACTGGCCATATTTTGCCAGTTTCCATGGAACTCAGTTGCTTCCTAGTGCTACCATTACTGTGCTCTTAATAACCAGGCTTCACATAGCTACCAGGTTTGCAATAGTGTTTCCATCTTGCATTGCCCTTTGTTTCTAATCAGTGATAGCTTGCCACGCTCTCAGGAGATAATTTCAGCTGTTGCTTTGTATAGATTTTTATTATTACCTTTTCACCAGTTTTCTCAGGCTTTCTCCTCCTGCTCTGTTTTGGTCACTGAAATAGTAAGTGTGTGTGTCACACTGGTTGCTTCTCTGAGCTCTCTTCTGTAGATTTCATATCTTCCATGTTTAGTTTATAATTGCTGATTACTGTTTCAGCCATTGACAATGATCAGCATTTGGGATTGGGTTTTACCCATGTTGCTGGTCTCTTTATTTTACATAGCACCCTGTAGGTTTGCACACATGAAGGAAGAGGCTTCACTGATGAAACTAGTGATTGATCAGCAGTTGGAGACAAACAAATTGTCTGCCAAACTGAAGCTAGTTTAACTCCTGACTTTGTGGACTGAAGTCTCTGGAAGGAAAGCACATCCCACATAAGGGTTTGTGGGAAGAAGTTATGAGTTTTAAGAATGGTCTTCTCTTAAAGATGTCCTTAATTTTTTTTTCAAACATGACTCAAAAAATACATATATTCCATTATTATAATGGTTTCAGTAAGAGCTTTCATAATGACATAGGAAATAATATTCTTTTGAAGCCTATCTCTACTTATCTGTGTCTGATTATCTGGTGGAAGTTTGCACTTGATTAACTCTTTCCACCTGTCGTTGCATCAGTCATCACAGCAAATGTGACGCAGTCTGAGTTGATGCTCATAAATACCTAAGTGAATTAACTCAGCTTTCACTCAGTATCTGCATTACTCATCTCAAAGTTGAAGCAGTGAACTCCCAAATTTTAATGCCTTGTGAACTTGAAAAGGTATTGAAGAGAATCTCACTGCTGCTGGACCACTGCTGGAAAAAAATCCTTTGTGAGAGTCAGAGGAAAGGACAATTCATCACTTTAGGAAGGTTTTAATTCCGTACCTGATTTAGGTACCTTTCCCAAAATAACTCTGAGGACCCAAGAGTCTGGAACTGAAACTAGGTGCAGAAAAAGGCCAGCTTTTTCAGAGCCACCTAAGAACAGGCAATGCCAATCTAAGGGGGCTTCTTTGTTTGGGTCTTTGTTGTTGTTGTTGTTTGGTTTGTTTTACTGTGAACATCTCTTTGTTTCAAGCTGCAAGGAGCTGATGTACTTATTCTGACTTCTTTGGTAAAAATAACTTAGAGTTTGAGGTCTGTATCTGAGGTTTATCACCTATTTGCACTTCAAAAGCAAGGACAATATGGAGACCTATTTTACTGTTAAGTAGAGTCATCATCTTCTAAGGAATAGCCTTGAAATCCCACTTTGATTAACGTCATGTTGTTTATGAATACAAAATTGTTTCTTTGCTTCATGGCAGCCCCTCTGTTTTGGGTTTGTATTTTTTTTTTTTTTTGAGAGAATCAGTTTGAAATCACATTGTTATATTAGGATGACATAAATTTTCAGCTTTGTCTGTCCTCAGTTATTTATACAAAGTACTTACGGTATTTTTTTATCCATATTTGTAACATATATCTAAGTATTTGAACCTAAGTACAGTTGTACTGAATTCTGTTCATTAAGCTTTCTTTCAAGCCAAATTTTGAAAGCAATTTCTCTGACAGTACAGTAGAAACAAAGCAGAAATCTGGGAAGCTAAAGGAGAGAGCAGCAGTCAAACTGTGGTGATTCTGTTGCTGTCTGATGCCAAAACCTTGCCTTTTTATACCCAGATTGGGCCCAGACACTGGCCTGTGTAGTTCATGCATAAATCTCCAGGCCCAAGAGATTGGTATAAGCAGTAAATTAGGAGCATTGATTCCCATAAACTTAATAAATATTATGGAAAATATTGTGTGTAAAGGAATTTGAACAATTTTAGTTCACAACTATTTAAACTTATGAGAAATTAATTTCCTAGTAAGTAAATGTAGAAAAGTTTAGCAAAATTAAACACCTGAAGGAACAGATTTGTAGTCCTCTGTGATGATCATGTGCCTCTACTCTGCTCTTGTAAGACCTCACTTGCAGTATTGTATGCAGTCCTGGTGTCCTCAACATAAAAAGGACATGGAACTGTTGGAACAAGTCCAGAGGAGGCCACGAGGATGATCAGGGGACT
>JANRGW010050227.1:0-10443 GCA_024733675.1 Psilopsiagon aymara | reverse complement strand
CTTCCCCAAATTTTTCCCTTTTTGTTTTCCCCCCCCCCCCCCCCTTGCCTTAAATGGGATCTCTATGGAAATTTTTTTGCAGGGCTGTGATGCAAACTCATTTACTAACAGGGATGGGAATGCTCTATGGCGTAAAGAAAACTCAGCCAGTTTTCCAGCTTTGGATGAAGGGAATATTTGATGGCTTTCCAGCACTGAAAGATGCTTCACTCAAAGGGCAACAACAGCCGAGCATCTCTAGGAATCCAACCCCACCACAGCTGCTCGGAGGAGCCCAACACCAAGCAAAAAGCGAGTTAGGATGCTCTGGAGCTAATTTCCCTCCTCCTCCTGATATCAGCCATATCTGGCTGAGGTTTGTGCACTATGCAGACACAATGTGATGGGAAGAGCAGGGTGGTCCATCCTGCTGGGACGGATTGGGATGCGTAGGAGACGCTCCGATCTCCCTGTGTTTGAAGGGTGTTTGATCTGGGGAGAAGCCCACTAAGGTTACCAAATAAAGACTAGAAAGAGCCCTGTGTTTTTAGGTTTCAGCTGTGGGTCTGTAAATAATTTGGAGCAACAATGCCTGCTCTACTGTACTTTGGAAGGAATGAAAAGTATTTGCACGTTAACAAAGGGATTTAATGGATTGGAAAATGACTGTCGTTTTGAACATGAGGCTTTCCACTGTATTTGAGAAATCACACAAAGTGCTGAAAAACTGGATGCTGTTTCTCACCTCACCATTAAATCCTTCCAGATGTGAAAGGCCAGCTCTTAGCCAGCATTGTTTGCCATGTGCACATGAAATAGTGCAGATTTTGATAGATTTAGGAATATTTCTGCCAGAGGTTTTTTGGATGATGCTTTACACCAACATCAACAGTGTTGGAGACTTCAGGTTTAAAAGAACCCATCAAAACCCAGACCTAAACACATCTGGTTGTCTGACTTTTCCTTGACTTCTTACTCAGGCCAGGAGATGGTGGCAAAACCACAGACTCTCAGGAAAAACAGTTGGAATACAGAACAGAGTGTTTAGGAAAAAAGGAAAATTAATACTGGGAAAAATCAATTGTAGTCAAACGATGGAAAACTACTGAAACTGCCACAGCTTTCTAAGAAATAACCCATCTCAGCCTGAGTCCTCCGTGCTACCGACTTCCCCATCCCAGGGCCAGGCAAGCGGGTCCCCAGCAGCCATCCATGGGATTTGCAGTGGGAATCGCCGGCTCGTGCCTCCCTCTCTCGCTGCCATCCGTGCAGTGGAAAAGGCAATTAAGCTAAGTGGATTTTTTAAGTTTTAGAGTCACTGTAAATAATATGGAACATGAGTTATGCCACGAGGGCGACAGTAATTGCCGGCTTCTTCACTTTTTATTGCCAGGAGCACACTGGGAACTGGTTTATTGGCCCATTTGACTGTAGAACAGCCCTGCTGGGGTACGTCTTGCGCTCCCTAAATCTGCCTTCGGGGCTGGGCTCTCCAGAGCCTCCCGCAGGCTGGGTTTACCTGGCTGTCATCGCTTCCCAACCCACCAGCACCAGGGATGATTTAAGCACTCTTCAGGCCGTGAGCACTCTCTGTATTTTCCATAGTAAGACCTGCAAACGCTGTTGTTTGAGTGGGGATCTCTGGGTATCTTCATCCCAGGTCCTCCAATGAATTGACATCAAGTGCTGCTCCTGCCTAACATCCATGCCTGACTGCAATTAGTGCATCCTACAGGATTTCATCCAGCAAGAACCAAGGTGCCATGCATGGATCTGCAAAAAATCATCTGTGCTTCGAAGCCAGCTCCCATTCAAATTAAAATTTTTCATTCACTCCCCCTGACTTGGCTCAGGAGTGAATGAAACCATCAGCACAATTCTTTTTCCCACTTATACTGGTGTAAAACAGAGGAGTACCCCACCACCACTGCGCCTATGCACCATATACATCTGTTGTCTCTGCTTCCCTGTACCATGTGCCCACGTTTGCTCCAGATAAAGCCCTTCTTCTCGTGGTGGCCAGGATGTAAATCATGGAAAACGACACACAAAGTGGAAGTTTACAATACACAACCCTCGTCCTGCTCTGCTACCTATTAGTAAAAAGCAGGAGCATTTTCTCCCTCCCTCTGCTTGTCCTTGAATCCATTACTTTTCTCGTTGCTGCTGAAGATGGCTTTATAAAGAAGAGGAAACTTCAATGGCAGCAGATGGCAGATAAGTAGGAATGGTAAATAGTTTTAATTACTGCATAATGTAAGTGAGACAATAAAGGAGAGAGAGTGGGAACAAGCTGCTGCCATGGCAGCCCTGGAACTGTTGCGGGACCCAATTTGTCTGGAAGGCAGCATGTGTTGCTTTGAGTCTTAGGAGGGCTTTAAAAGAGAGTGCCGAAAAATATTAATTGCATGGCTCATCTGCCCATCCATCTTCACAAGCGAGTAACACGCTTCCTTAATTTCAGGGGAATCGTTTTCAAATGGGAATCATGCAAATGAGTATTTTAGCTATTCATTTGTTTTACTGCAAGCGCTTTGTGAGCAAATGGCCTACAGCTTGCAATGAATTAAAAGACACGGGCACTGGAGACCGATTTTTAATACAAAGTCTTGACACAGAGACGACCCCGACCGACAACACAGAAAATGTTGGCATAGCAACTTTGGGCATTTTCATGCAAATTGGCTCCTATATAGATGATACGAATGCAATGTTTTCCTTCAACTAATCATCATAAAATTAGTTTCACTATATTTAAATGCTTCTACTTAATGCATTATATCCATATGCATGAAATTGCCTCAGCTAATGCAGTACATAAAATGCCAAAGATACAATGAATAGCCAAATTGCAAACAGTTATGTTATCTCCCATAAAAACTCCTTTTTTCTTATTGAATGTGAGGGCCCCAAAGGCATCTATCACAAATTGCTATTAATGCACATACACACGTAGGCGCGTGCACCCACACACAAACCACCTACATTTAAGTAACATTAAGGTCGTTATGCAATCTAGTACAAGCTGAAACACCTAAATTCAAGCTGGGGTCTTTGCTTATTGTTGCTTCCATTGTAGTTATATGTGTATTCATGATGGTGCTACTTATTAGCTTCACAGGCGAGATGAACCTGATGTTCTATTTGTATATACTCAGTCTTCTAAACTTCAAAGAAATGACACTTTGCATGAAGCTACCTCCATGCAGGTCCCTGGGTCACATTGTTCCTGTAACACCCAGGTCTGCTCAGAGAAGAGAGAGAAATTGCTGCTGCCACTTGGAATTCCCATGGTTTTGATGATTTTATTCCAAATCCTGCTCTGAAAATGCACTTCTGGGTTTTGACGAGATTTTGTTCTATCTGGATAACAGTGGTCTGAAGGATAGGTTTGTCCTGCACATCCCCTTGTTTCACACTTGCTCTTCAATCTGGGACAGAATCTCCCCAGTCTCTCTGCCTGCTCCTCACATTGAAAGCAAATTTCCCTGAGCATGACCTGACAGGAGAAAAATGACTCCATCTGCATTATAGGCCTGACCAAGCAATTTCTGGAGTCAATGAAATGGACTTCTTGGACCTTGTCCGAACTCAGTCCAATGCTCAGATATGAAGGTTGGTGCAGTGCTCCCCTACAACATGTCTCTTGGGCTTGAATATAAACGACCCTGTTTGCACAACCAACCATGAACTATTAGAACAGAGGCACAGAGGAATTCACATTTGCTTCCCAAGAGACTCTTAGATCATAGAACCCCAGACTGGTTTGTGTTGGATGGGACCTTAAAGCTCCTCCAGCTCCAACCCCTGCCACGGGCAGGGACACCTTCCACTGGAGCAGGGTGCTCCAAACCCCTGTGTCCAACCTGGCCTTGAGCACTGCAGGGATGGGGCAGCCACAGCTTCTCTGGGCACCCTGTGCCAGCGCCTCAGCACCCTCACAGGGAAGAGCTTCTGCCTAATCTCTTTTGGATGGTTCAATACTCATTTTCAGTGTCAAGCAGGACAGACTACAAACGTATTTTGAATGTCTAAAACACTAGGGACATAAGTCATTAAAGAAAACTTTACATCATGCTAAATGCTGTTGGGGGAGTTGTATATTCGGAAGCATTCAGCCATTCATCTCCTCCAGCTAAGAATCCAATGGGAAATGAATGGTGAAATCCTTATCCCAGCTTGTAGATGTTTCAGGTGGTGCCTGTACCTCTGACTTCTGAGGGTGCAAATGTCACCATGGAAAGGCCAAGTGGGATCATCACACCCAGGAAATAGTCTCTCGTGAGTTCCACTGCTGAGAAGATCTCAAAAGACTCCAGTATCTATACACAAGGGGTGCAATGTTGTGCATCCTCCTCATCCCAAAATATCTGATCAGTGGTGCATTTTAATTCTGTGTATTTTGCCATAGTCCTTAGGGCCCAAATGCTCTCCCAGAAAGTACCGATTTCAACTGAATCAATTCTTCTAATGCTGTAAATATGGACAGACCCAAGCAATCAGCAAGAGTAACCACAAATAGCTGCCTGCTTTTACGCAACCTCAAATTGTTGAACAGCTCATCCGATTCTGACGTCCAATCCTGAAACTCCTTCTCTGTGCAGCTCCTCGGTGGTTTGGTACCACTTGCACAGAGATAAACCACCTTTACCTCATCACTCAAGGACTAATTGCAAGATGATTTAATTAAAGCATACCTCTCCTTCCCCCAAGTTAGTTGTATTTCATATTGCTCTAGTAGGAGTAATTTGCAGAAATTAAGCATTGCATGTCACTGAAATGGTACAGGTGCAATGGAAGAAAAAAACCCCTCATGCAGCAGCAGGCAGTGCCACCAGAGCTCACTGAAATCTCTGTAATGAGTCGTTAATTCAGCAAATGCTGCACTTTGCAGCAAACAGTCAAATTATCCACAAAGAGGCTGTTTTAAAAACTTGTAGGTTATTCAGAATTGCTCAATGAACACTCCATGCAAATGTATTTTAGCCCATTGGGCAAACCCTTTGCTCGGAATATTTGCGACATAAATGCAGAGTTAGCCCCAAGAATTTATTACATCGTCATACCTATAAGGCCAAAAGCAGGATGAGGAGAGGAAGTCAACACCAATAACGGGAGCATTGAGAGCTCTTGTGGAGAGCAGGAAGAGGCACAGACCCAGGATAAGTCATCAAGTTTTGGCCAGAGTTGGCAAAGAGGTCGGGAAGAAATTACTTTCTGGGTATAAAACCATCGTGGCTGCTGGGACCAGGGGTGCTCCGGGTCCTGACCTGTGAAAGCACATTTACACACTCACATCTGTACAGAACACATCCACATTTACCATCTATTAAACACTCCAACCAAGCCCCATAGGCGTCTGTGATGAAAACCTTGAGGGAAAGGAGAAATGATTTCTTGTGGGGGCTGAGAACATCCCCACTTGCACCATCCCCTGCTGACAGCAGCGTCACAGGGGAAATAATCCCAACATTTACAGCTCTGCTTTCTACCAGGGCCAACAATTTTTCAAGCTGTTAATTCACTTCATCTCACGATTCACAAGTGCGTGCCTCCCAGATATTGGCAATCATAATTTTTATTACTAGTTATTGTAACAATGAAGTCATATTTGTCTCCATT
The DNA here is from genome assembly GCA_024733675.1 of Psilopsiagon aymara. Lineage (NCBI taxonomy): Eukaryota > Metazoa > Chordata > Aves > Psittaciformes > Psittacidae > Psilopsiagon > Psilopsiagon aymara. The sequence continues at coordinate 4,842 of JANRGW010050227.1, read as the reverse complement.
TCACCCTGGAGAGTCAGGCAGCAGCAAATTAACATGGTAAGCAAAGCAAGATAGGCAGATGCAGATGGGATAACGCTATTGCTGCTCTCCAAAGGTGTCACTTCTTGGCGGCGCTCAATGCAAGTCCTCCAAGGCTACAGTGTCACCGGCGCACGGGGTCCATGCTGAACGGAGATGGGGACATGGGTGCGAGTTCAATCTCAACCCACAGACCCGGAAAAAGCTCATGGGGCTGTGGGGCAGCAGGAGGATTTCCTGGCCCACATTTATCTTGCGCACCAGCACAGTGGGAGATTTGGCACTGACACTGCCCATCACTGAAGCCTCCTCTTTGCTCTCATTGACATGCCACCAATTCCCTTCTCTTTTCCTCACATGTTAATATGCATTTAAAAGCCATAAAATAAGACCCAAATTTTACTGAAAGAAACAAACCAGCATTTCTTTTGGCTCGATATAAACCACGTTTTTGCCTGCAGATGCGCGCAAGTAGAAGAGAGCTTGGCAGGCAGCTTTTAAAATGAAGCTGAATCTTGATGCAAGCTCCAGGACAGGCTTTGGTCTGTAATCCCACAAACACCTCCTGCGCAGGAGCAGGGTGCCCACTCCCACATCCAGTCCCCTATTTGCCCAGGCAAATTCCCTGCTCCAGGCAGGCATTTCTGAGTATGGAGGGAACATACTTATGTTCCCAAGCATTTGATGTATGGATTTAAGCACATTTCACAGCATCCATTTTGTAGGATTTGGGAATGTGTTATTTTCCAGACCCTACTGTCTGTGGAGCTGGATTGCATCAGATGGCAGTTAGCTCTGTATCCGGATAATTCACATCATCATTTGAAGTAGACAAGGAATGACTCTAAGGAAAACTTGACACAATCAGGGTCACTTTATATCATGGGCCAAAGCCTTCCCTGGCTGAGGAAAACATGTCCACTCTCAAGTGTGCTGGGCAGGCTCTCTCCAGCCCTAAGCATCCCATGGGATCTTGTCACTTATCAATGAATTGGCATCATCACCGTGGAGGAGAAACCACACATCATGCAGGTTGAGGGAGGGAATGAGAGTCAGAACCCATGTGCTGACTGGACCTTGTGGAGGTAGGCGATGCCAAAAAGGGCGGATACCCTTCCCTGCTGTAGGGTACCCGGCTGCTGTTGGATGCTTCAAGACACATGAGATGGTTTCCTCCCTGGAAAGATTCTTCCTCAGTAGGCAAAAATAGGTAAAACAGAAGGGAAAACTGAGCCAAGTCCCTTCCTCCCACTCCTCTGTGCTTGAGACAATCCAGCCCAGGTGAGGGGATCCGAGCAGCTCCCAGAGAGGCAGCTCTGTCACTTCAGATATAATTTGATATCTAGAAGTTCATTAATTTCCTTTTCTTTCCTCTCTCCCCTCCCCCAGATGGGAAGCACTTAAGCTTATCTTCAGCTAAATAACTCAGGTCATAAAAGGTAATACCATGGGTAGCAGAATGTAAACAAACACATTCTACCTCAATAAACATGCTAATTTCCAGCTATAATATTCACAAGTAAAATATCCATCACACAGACCCTATTTGGTGAAGGCAGCAGCCCTCATCAGTCAATGAAGTAGGCTCCTGCCAGTTCACTGCGGGAGGCAAATAGTACAACTTAACTCACTTGATGATGCCCTTGGGGGGAAAACATGAGCCTCATAAATGAGTCTGGAAATGTGATAAAAGGATAATCTTGCATAAATGAGTCTATATCATCATTACCTGCGCAAACAGAAGAGTGTGGAGATTGTTTGAATGATGTGACCACATTTAATATAAATTAAGGCAGGGAGTAGCCACGCGCAGGGAGCATTCATGGTCCGACTCATTCTGGTACATGCTGGGGATGGCAAAGCTTGGATGATCCCTCTGATCTCCCCTTTGTCCCCCATGCACAGCCCTCCGAGCCTGTGAGCACCCACACTGTGGGGCTCAGCTGAGCCTGTTTGGGTGGGATGGCCCAAGATCCCAGGGGATCACGGGGGGATCTCATGGGGCCAGTGGCAAATCCAGCACTTTGCTCCTCCTGGCTCTCAGGCGTACCTGGATGTGGCTTTATGTTCTGTTCCAACCAGAGGACAAACAAATGACCTCACAGAGTGATGTGAGTAAATGGAAACAACCCAAAAGCGCCTCTCTATGGTGCTGAAACCCCTTAGAATAAGAGATGACACCAAATGGCTTTTGATACAGCCAAAAATACATAGTAGAGGGGGGCATGACTTCATCTCCCCTGTGTTTGCAAAGGCAACCCAGCGCTGCAGCACTTCCTGGGCTCTGCTGACAATCGCACCCACCAGCTACTTTGCTTAAATGCCTAAAAGAATAGCCAAATATTATTTTCTCCAAAAGATGCAAAATCTTTCTTTTCAGGTTTTCAAGCAAGAGCACTGATGTTGGGGAACATCCACTTCAGCTGAGTTTAAAAACAGGCTGCTCGGATCTTTCTCTGCTCTGACACTTGGTAGTTAACAGCACTTTGGGAAGGCTTTTAGTCCTACTAGGTCAAACACTTGAGCAAAGGCAAAAAGAGCTCAGTGCTCCTGCTCCCTCACTTAGCCTGGTCCGCAGGACCTCCGTGCCTCAGTTTACCCAAATAGCACAACGCTGAACTCACATGGGAACTATGAGGGTTTCAAAGAGTTGGATTCAACTGCAAGCACAGCGTTTGGAAGGATAAAGCCCAAAGCCTTCAGACTATAAAATCTGTTGTGCTTTATTTTACCCCCCAGGTTAATCCCTTTGGTATCACAACCCATCCACACAGTGACAGTTTGCAGTGACCTCCCGGAGCTGCCAAACCCCTTTCACAAATACCAAGCACTCACTCATCTTGTTTGGAGCAGGCTCTTTGCAGTTTCAATGCGTCTTTCAAAACCAAATATACTGCAACTGGTCCCTAGATCAACAACCAGACGGCTGATTTAAGCAGAATTTGAAATGCTTGCTGAAAAGGCACAATTAAAAACACGATTCTTAATTATTTAGACTATATATTGATCTTACGGTTCCATCTGTTGCTAACTGCTACACAGTGTAAATGAAAATCCTTGCTCACATCAGACCTGTCATATACCATCAGCCCAGGAAGCGTGTGCAGCTGTCACACAGGGATGGGGAAGAGGAGGTTGGGTGCCTGGTTTGCAGGGTAAGGACCACTGCGATGTTCTGAGCTCTGCTGCTGCTGGGAGGTGCAGAGGACAGCACTGTACTCTCAGACAGACCCAAACCATGCTCTGCAGCCACCCAGAGATGCAGACACAGGAGGACACACACTGTCCCCTTTTTTCCTGCTGCCCAAAGCCCTTGCTCAGGTTTAACCTGGCTATTCCAGCACAGCTTTGGTAACTGAACTCACGCAAGGACGCAGTTTCTCTGTTTTGGATAATTCCCAGCCTGAGATAATGATGAACGCGGGTGTGTATATACATGAATGTACTACCTGAAGCCCCAGAGTTTGAAATACAGCAGAGAAGCCTGCAAAGCCCCTGAACTGCATGATAGAGGAGCATGCCAGAGCCAAAGTGTCCTCTGTGCAGCATATCATTGACATACTCCATTTCCAACCTCAACATCTCAGCTCCTTTTGCCTGGTGGGCTATTTTCATGACAATATCCTTGTACAAATATAGTGCAAAATACTGATTCGTATCATTTTGTTTGCAGCTGCAAACGCAGTCATTCGTGTTTGTAGCTAGGATCCCTCTTTTAATTATACAGTGCTACATCTGAGAAACTCAGAGATCCTTTGAAAGCAGATGCTAGGATTAAACGAGCTTCTATTTACAGATGATTCACACCTTTCTCCTTAAGAAATCCATATCTACTGAAACCCATGACTGCTGAAGGACACCTCAGGTAAAGCCATCAGCTTGTCTCAGTTGAAGAACCTGAGACAATTTGGAGCTGCTGAGAAGCTTCACATTGTCGATGAGCAGCCACCATGGTACTGGGAAATGCTGTGGGTTAATGCAACCTGAAGCCCCAAGGAAGCAGATGGAGCAGTTGCTTAGGGGTTAATATTTTTTTGTTAAGTGGCTATTTGTGCTCTTGGAAAGAAAAAAGAAGTCAATAAAATAGAGGAGCAGAAATCTTAGTTGCGAGTCTTGGCTGAGAAACAAGATGCCTGCGCCAAGAAGTGACACATTTAAGCTGGTGTGTAATTTTGATCTACATGTTTAAAATATTTCCCCCCATTCTGTAAATTGAGTGTTTGAATGGGGTGGAGGGAGGGAAAGTACATTGTCATTATTGAAAACATACATTTCTAATCACGACAACTTCGGTCCGTAAAATATGTTGGCTGAAAGAGCTGTGTTAAATAATAAGGGGTGGAAAACATGACTCACAAGTGTTGTGGATGTATAGCACTTGGAAGGCTAAAATGAAATGTTAACACCAGTCTCTTGAGGAGGTGGAGGCTTTGAAATGAAAGCCCAGCAGCTGGTGGAGCAGCACAGGCAGGGGCGGCCATGCGGGGGCCTGCTGACCTGCAGAAGAGCTTTGGTTGCTACTGTGGATGCTTTGGTGACTCTGGTTGCATCTGCAGCAGTGGAATCCCTCCCCAGGTATCAAAAGGACATGGAGCTGATGGAGCGAGGCCAGAGATGCTGCAGGGCTGGAGGAGCAGCTCTGCTCCGGAGCCAGGCTGAGAGAGCGGGGCTGGGGCAGCCTGGGGAAGAGAAGGCTCCTGAAGGGGAGACCTCAGAGCAGCTCCAGTGCCTGAAGGGGCTGCAGGAGACCTGGAGAGGGGCTTTGGACAAGGGATGGAGGGACAGGAGAGGGGAATGGCTTTAACTGCCAGAGGGGAGACTGAG
>JANRGW010050222.1:7867-26859 GCA_024733675.1 Psilopsiagon aymara | reverse complement strand
TTAGTGTGAGGTGTCCCTGCCCATGGCAGGGGGTTGGAACTAGATGATCTTAAGGTCCTTTCCAACCCCAACTATTCTATGAATCTACGATTCTGTTTCAGTAGGAATTGCAATCACTTTAATGGAGCAGCTATTTCCAGTTTATCACACCGAGAGAGGAGCTCAGATACTATTTTCCTGGCACGTGTGTTTGACAAAGTACTATGTACTTTAAATACTACACCCCAGTGCCATGTCAAAGTTTTTTCCTGTATTATTTCTTGAACTCAAAAAATTACGATACATTCAAAAAGTATCTTGAGCAAATATTTGCACTTGGTGGATTTATCATTTGCCGTTGGCAGCAACTTCAAATTATTCCAAGATATCTTGAGATCTGGGAACAATTTGCCATGAAATGATACAGCTTTTCCTTTAAAAAGGGCATAAAAAATAATTGCTCTATGAGATGTAATGTTTATGAGGTCATATGAACGATTGCCTAATGTGCACATGGTGAGAACTGTGCATTTCATGTTAAATAGAAGAATGGCTGTGCACTGGGAAGGAATATTTAAGAAATCAAGTGAACTATAAATGGCCATCTGCTTCATTCTCCTTTTTTATTTGCTGGATTAACCCACTGCAATATTTTAATGGATAATGGATTGCTGTTCCATCCACTCATAAAATTTTTTGTATCACAAAACTACCTTGTCATGAAAAAAGGGTTAATTTCTGTGCAGGGAAGAGGCAATTGTTGGAGAAGAAGAAAAAACATAGTATGAGAAATGTCATGAACGATACCTTTCCTGTTGACCTTTTCTGTGATTCCAGGTTTTCCTGTACTTGCTCCTGTCTTTAACACAATCGTCCTTCTGTTGCTGTGAGGTTACAAAGGAGGAATAAATAGTGGGGTCCTATCAGCATCCTTTCCCCTATTCCTCTGGGTGATCATCTGTGCTGCAAGTAGGAGAGTAAGTGATGAAGGCATGCTGGGCTCTAATATTCTCAGCTGCTTACACAGAACTCCTGTGTGGTTGCTGCCAACTTAGTCTGAATAGAATCATGAAATCAGAATGGTTTGGACTGAGCTTTCAAAGATCAGGCTAATCCAACCTCCCCTGCCATGGTCAGGGCCATTTTCCAATAGATCAGATTGCTCAAGGCCCTGTCCAAGCTGACTTTGAACACTTTGAATAGCTCCTAGGCTGCTCTGACCCTTCTCTTTGCTGAGATTAACAGAGATGACAGGCTGAGTAGCATGAAGCTTGTGCAAAACATTTTTCATTTCTTTCTATTTCACCTCTTTTGTTACAAACAAGGGCAGTGGAGGAGGACCTCATGTGTGGTTGCCTGTGTGCTCTGAGGCTGGACCTCAATTTTGTGCTCAGCAAAAACTACTTGAGTCTCTTTGTTCTGTAAATATGCATTATTGCTCTGCCTATTTGAATAGTATAGTTATGTGGGGTGTTTTCCAGGGAGCATTGTTTTAAGGAGTAAACATTTCTGGGTACTGGGGAAGACCCTTTCCATGAAGGGTAAGTCCTGGTAAGGATGCAGTTATTTAAAAAAAGGGGAAGTGATGTTGAGTGTTGTGGTGTTAGTTTTATGATGGGAAGATAGCTGAAGAAAAATTTACCATAGTATTTTTCGAAGGTAATAAACTTCATAGTAGGTTTTACCTAAATACGCTTAATAGAGCATTTTAACCTTTCCAATGTGATTATGGCAACAATGCAGAAGCACAAAGCAAATTACAGCCAAGCCTCAGAATCTGATGTTTGCAACAGAAATGTGTTGCAGAAAGACATTTGAATACAATGAATAAAGAGAGAGACATCTGGTTTGGATGACCCACCAACCCTGGAGTATTTGCAGATGATCAGCCCACAGCTTATGTTTTCATAAAAATTCCTGTTATGTCTCAGTCTCATTCCTGAGTGGAAATAGCCCATTAAGATCTTGTTGCTAGGCTGAATGCATGGTTCAGATTACTTCTTTTCCCCATGTGCACCACATTTGTTTACACTGAATTTCACTTGCCATTTTATTGACTAATCGCTTGATTTCATGAGGCTTTTCTGCAGTTCTCTTCCCTCACAGCATAAATTGCAAGCTCCACAGGACTTCTGCCTAAAGCCAGGCTGTTTTGGTATCTGTGCTCAATTTGGGCTATCTTACCATCTGACTTAAGCACATCTTTCTGAAATAGGACCTTTCCAAAGGTACTGCCTTCTGAGTTTTAGTTTTGCAGGTACTCAAGCTCTTCCCCTTTCCCTCTCCTTGTTATGGAGAAAAGGATATTTAAAAGTTCAGGGGCTGAAATGCTCCTTCCAGATTCCCTGCTCTGTGTGAGAGCATTTCACTTTCATAATGTGTTTATCTATGTTGTTTAGGAAAATGAGTTACCTGAAAATGTATTTTGTCCAATTTAAGCAGGTGAGGCTTGGCGTATTCATGCCTGGCTATTCACCTTGTCAGCTTTTTATCACCTTTGCGCTGAGTATTCTGCTGGGCCTCTGTAAGAAAGAGCAAACAGTCAAATATGCATCCTTCCTTGACTATGAGGACTTCAGGAGAAGCATTTTACAGCCCATTGTCATGGGGAAATCAGCCACCACCTTATACAAATCAGAGGAGGGAGGTGTTCCAAGTTGTATCTTCAGTTCTGCATTCGGGAAACTGCAGAGCTTAGAATGGCAACCCATGACACTTCTTGGCAATACATCGTCAATATCCGAAGGGTTTCTATGTGTGATGAGATTTTTCAGTACAATCTGCAGAAGCTGCTGTACATCCTGTCACATCAGAAAGGCATGGTCAAAGTGAGTTTACACCTGACTGCTTGTACCCTGCTGCTCCTCAGTCAAACTTGAAGCAGTAGCCCTCAAGTTAATGCTACTGGGTAGTGTGGAGGTAACAAGAACGTGATCTCACTTCCCTAACTTTAAAACAGCTTCATGGCGCTGCACTGTTCGGTTGAAGACTTTGGCAGACCACTGCAGTTTGTTTCTCAGGTACTGGCTTCCATTGCAAGGATTACATCCCTCTGAGCTGTTTCTGTAGGTCACCACTTGAAGTCAACTACCATTTTGGTTTTTTAATCCATTTAGGCCCCTATAAGCTTCGTGACTACAAAAGCATTAAGAATTAGCTTAAAAAAAGATCAAAAAATGTTGATTCAGTTTATGGATGTTTGCAAGATTTTCTCTGAAGTTATGACTTGTTTTTTTCAGTCAAAGAAATATATAATACAGGATTACAGTAGAGACAATGACTGCTGAAAGGGGTGTTAGGAACTTTCAAAGAAGAGCAGAGTGTCTTGGTTGATGTCTGGTACAGCAGCTGCAGACACCACCATTTAAAAAGTGCTTCTGACTGAAAACAAAGGGAATTGGCTTTGATCTACCTGGTCATAAAAATTATTCATCAATTTGGAATAACTGTGAAGCACTTCAGGCACGTGGTAATGTTCCCAATTGCAGTGCGTTTGTGGACTTTATTAACAATAGTTATAAGAACACAAGAAACACTTTGGTTATTAATTAGGGAAAAGTCAGTTAAAAGCAAGGATTTCTAATTTTCATGACATGACACATGTTCTCTGAAAGATTCAGAACTAGTAGAGCAAGTAGATTTTGTTTGTTTGTCACAGAGACTGAGGAAAAAAACAGTCTCTGGTAGAGATTATCTCATTTAAAGTTCTTAACATTTTACAGAAAGAGTGGGTGAAGCCCTCCAGAGATTTCTGATGACAGTGTGCCCTCTGTGGTTACCTGTACTCCAGAAACAAAAGGAAATATTCTGTATCCCATCTTCAGGGTGTAGGGGGTGGCTCCCCCTTCCAGTTACTGCTGAGATTTTTAACATTAGACTGTAAAACCAAGGTTAAACTTCCACAGGTCTCATAAGCTGCATGGTGGTAGCTGGTTTGGGGAGTCTCCCTTCTTTCTCCCAATATGCACAGCTGGACAAGAATTATATGAACAGATTCAGGGCCTTTGGGCTTTAGATTATGATGCCGGAAATATGTTGAGCGCACTTGAAAGCTTAAGTCACACCAATAATTGAGAAATGCTTTGCAAATTTTTAGATCTTATGAATTAGTAAATAAAACATAATAAAATCTTTAGATGTGAAATAAATGAAATTGAAATATAAAGACTGGTTCTCTTTAATAATTACAATTCTTCATCGGGTGCTTCAACATTGTCATATTGAATCTTAGCTCTGAATTGCTGAGACTGACATTCTTTTTGTTGCCTGAATTATGGTAGATTGTACAGTCGTCATAGAATCCTAGAATGGTTTAGGTGGGAGGGGACCTTAAAGGTCGTTTACTTCCAACCCCTCTGTCATGGGCAGGGACAGCCGAAGGACACTTGTTTCTGAGATTCTAATGGAAAGGAAAATTTAGGAAAATGCCTAATATGTATCATGAAATGTTTGCTCTGCAGTGTTTGGGAAACCATTTAAAATTTGATTTTTAGTGCACTACCTCATCTTTCCCTATCCTTTTATGTAAATGCAAGAAGGTTCTTTATATGGTAGATGGAAGTACTGTGAATTCAGACTGTGAGTGCTATGTACTTTCAGTACTGTGGTTTTCAGAGTTCGTGTACCATCGGGAAAACATTGGCAGAGGTCTTTTGGTTGTCTTTGAGAACTTTGGGAAAATAGTGTGTTTCAAATTGCACTGAAAGTCAGAACCAAATAACAAAGAAGGTTTTTTTTTTGCTAGCTAATGCCTTAATAGACTCCAGCCATTTCAGAGCAGGAAGCAGGAGAGCACTCCAGGGCCATTTCAGAGTCTCTGCACCTTTCCTCCTTTTGGACTCTTAAGTATTTTGAGAGTATGCAACTCGAGGCTGATATATGTGATAAAAACATTCTTCAGCTGGTTTTGATACCCATCTTGTGCTGGCCTTGGACCATCTCTCCCCCTTTTGCCCTATTTCTAGGGCATGTAGTTTTGATCATAAGGTCATCTGAGCAGCCATCTGTTATCTTTTCAGGAGGGAGGCGTTCCTGGGGTGTGCGGCATATTCATAAAGGCACATAGATGATTTTGCCAGGTATGGTTGACCTCACATGGGGATAGTTCACTGTAGGACTGCTTTCAGACAGCATTGTGAGCAAAAGGGCATGAGGTTCCTCTTCCTTGATTCCATGCAGTTCTCAGACCCTATGTAGCTTGCCTACCATGGCATGCAAATGCCCACTCAGCTGCTTGCTATAAACCCCTGTTCTTGTTTATTGCAACACAGACATTTCAAGTGCTTTGAAAACACACAAAAATAACGTCTTTCAGTCCAGTTGTGGTGGGATGGGACTAGCCCAAAAGAAAATGGAGCTACTTGTGGGACAGAGAATCAGACCCAAAGGAGGGGGCATCTTTTTGCTGTGTAGATAAGATTTTGAACATCTGCAAGGTTAGGTGAAATTCTAGGTAATGTACTCTGAAATTTGTGTGCCATCCTTTGGTGTAAGTCATACAACATATCTCCCTCCTTTGTCCTGGAACTTGACTTCGCTTGAGAGAGATATGCTGTATGCTTCACGTTTAGCATATATTTAATATCTATCTCAAGTTGTGTAGCTGTTGTATGTCTAATTGCTGCCTTAGCTGTTTTGAAATGGAAAGGTAGCTGTTATTCAAGGGAGCTGAACTTGAGAGCACAGGAGGTGCTGTCCAAGCGTATGTTTCTATTTCTGTTGCTTTTGTGCCTTTTTTAGTAAGTGTACTGAAACAAAGTAACAGCAAACACAGTGAATAAGCAGGGAAAACACTTGTGTTTTTTAATTACCCTGATGATGGAGGCTAAAGATTTGCTGAAGAGGTTTAGTGTGGCCTGTTGTCCACCCTGTTGGTCCCCCCCACAGGCAGTAGGGTGAAGTTCTAATTCCTGCTGCAGCTGAATCCCTTTTGTGATTCTTTGTTGCTTTCCCTTGGTTAGGCAGATTGATCTGGATTTCATGAAGTGTTTACTTTGGTGTCTGTTATGCTATTAATTTCCTACTTAGGTATTCAGAGAAAAGCTATGTGTCAACGTGAAGCATTACACCTTCATCAGCATTATATTTGTCACTTTCTACAGGTCTAAGGAGTTATGTATTTCATTTAAAAGAAACAAAAGGCGCTAGGGTAATTTCGGGGTGTTGTCATAATGCGTAACATTGTTGGATTGTATTTTTGTGGATTTAGCAGCCTAGCTTGCAGTTTATGTTGTGGCCATGTATTATATTTAATGAGGAAAAAAAAAAGTTCCTTTAATCAGACTTTAATGTATTACCTTTGAATGTGATGTTGTCTTATAGGAAGAAAATGGGAATACAGGCATAATTTATCATTTCAGTAATTTATCTGCTTAAAGAGATATTCTCATGTCTTCTAACCTTCTAACTGTATTTTGGGATACTTGTATGTCCTTTTTCAAAGAGTACACTGGAACTGAACAAAGCGATTCAATGCATGTCTGCAATTTATAACATAAAGATTTAATAGTTTAATTAATTTTCAAATTCATTCCATCTTCTTAGCTGAACCTCTGCATGAAACAGAGATTATCAGTGAACAATCCACTATAAATTTCACTTTTTTCACACTGGAGTAGTTTAATGAAGAATTCAGAAGTATGAGTGATTCTAGTCATTTGCTAAGCGTTATACATCTATACCATAGTATGTTTAATAGTGTACATTGATCCAAGTGAAGTATTTCTAATGACCTCAGGCCTTTTTAAATCTTGACTGCCTAACTGAATTTTTTGTCTCTAATTTGCAGATTTTGCTGCCCCTGTTAATCTCTCCTTGAGAGAGATTGCAAAATATCTGGGTTTTCAAACAGGCTGTTTTGTGGATTGGTTGTGGATTTTTTCCATGGAGAAAGTCATCAAAAGTGCTAGGTTGTTGTATTTAGTATTCTGAGCAGACTCTTCACAAATTCTCGTACAAGTTCAACTGCAGTGTAAGCAAAACACTGCATGCTGAGGAATGGGAAAGGTTTTTCTGTAGCTGCACTACTCTTTTTATATAAGAAAACTGGAAGGGAGTTTGGTATGAAAATGTCTTTAAAATATATTTTGGAAATACTGAATGCTTATGTGCTTGGATATGCCTTGTCTTGAAGTGAAATCTTGATATGGTTGTGGTCAGTTTGTGATCAAGCCTAGTGAATTTTATTTCATTAAAACTCAAAATAGTTGCTATGGTATCTTTTCATTTCAGTGAAATGGATTTAAATGTTTCTTCCATGAGGCTCCTAAGTCTGTGGTTAATGTTCAGAAGACTTCTAAGATGGTATCCACAGTTACGTATTTTCTGAAGTATGAGTCATTTTAAATGATGTAAAGGAAATGGAAAAAGGTTTCTCTGCCTGTGACCAGGACCTGGTTAACTGAATCTGAAGTTCTTTTCCATTCTACCTCTTTTCATCTTTGGGTTCACTGTGCTACAGCTGTAGGATCTGGGTTATAATACAGAGAAATACCAGCTGTCCAGTGGTTGCTCATGTCCATGTCAGGCAGTTTTGTGGTCTTGCTCTGTACTTGCTTTTAGTGGCCAAACCTTCCTTTCAGTGGCAAAAAAATTAATATCCATGTTATATGGTAAGTACTCTGAAAAAAAAATGCATTTCACAAACTAACAAATTCTCATTAGTGTATTTTTTATATTGCTTTAAGGTTAGGTACAAGGGAATATTTCTTCTGGAACTATCCCAACTTGCACTGGAGGGGAAGCCTATTCTGGGGGAGTGTTTTTCATCTGTTGCCTTCAATCTGTTGTACACTTTGCCATGAATGTCAAAGGTAGTGGCCCACTTTATCTCATGTACACTAGAAACCAATTAAGTCTATCATATCATTTCAACATGCAGGCCAGTTAATAACTTTGGGTCACCGATGATGTGAATTGGATTTGAATTGGTGTTCTGGAGGTGAAAGACTGGATATTAAATTATTAATGCTTTGCAGTCTCAAGTTTCCACACTGAAAATGTCTTTCCCTTCCCTTTGCTTCCTGCAGAAGTTTGAATAAAATGCACGTATCGTGTCAGGTCTGTTCTCAACTGGCAACCTGGGATTCAGGATCCCTTTCCTGTTCTCCCGTCCCCACCCTCAAATGTATACCAAGTCAACATATTTTTTTCTATTCTCACTCTGTCTCCAGCCACTGTCTGCTTTTACAATACTGATACATTTTCTGTTCCCTGTAGGTGTTTGTGGCTGTATAGCTGAAGAGCCAAAGACCAAGAGAATTCCTGTATGTTTGGAGATTTAATTTTGTCTCGCCCTATTTCTCTGTGGAGTAGTGTCTCTAGAGGAGCAAAACGTGATATGCCACAATAGGATTTCTTTTTTCATTAGTTCTTTAGCAGTAACACTACAGGTACTCTGTTTTGTTACATGTCATTGTAGTTACATCTTTAAAAATAATCTCTTGGAACCAAGAAGAGAAACATCACACAAAGTCTGCCTTCACATCACAGGCAGGGAGAAAACACCTTTCAACTTAAATTTGTATAAAGCCTGACAAACATAGTTTGCAGTGATTTTACTTTCAGGGAAAAGCCTTTTCAAATAAATAAGAACTTGCTCCAGATTCAGATGACAGTGCCTCTGTAAAAGTCAGATCTGATTTTTTGCCCTTTTCTTGACAATGATTATAGTAAGTGACCTGAATGGGGTCTGTTCCTTTGAAGTGAGCAGCTTTGAGATGCATTGAGGAGGCTCCTTCTTTTCACCCTTCAGAAATGAAACTAGCAGGATTGTGGTGTTCCCATCCCCCTGAATAGGAGTGGTACACGTGCCTACTTGTGCGTGCTTTTCCAGCAGTGCCTCTGCTAGCATTCTTAAATGTACTTAGTAGTTTATCAAGTAACATATGCCGAGTTTGTTTTCTGTGATTTCTGTTAACGCCTTTTCAATAACTGAAGTATATAAATAAATAGATGTTTATTATGATTAAAGGAGTAGCCATATATTCTAAATTTATTGAGTGCTGACTGGAACTTTTGCTTGGAAGTTGGTTGGAAAAAATTACTGTCAAACTCATTTACCACAATTGCAGCAGAAGTGCAGTTCCTTCTGGGAACATAGACATTTGTATAATCTGACTCTGGCACTGAGCTATGCTGTATGTAGTGTATTTATGATTGAACAGAAAGTTTCAAACAGCAGCCTGTGAAATTGGATTTCAGATGTAATGTACCATAAATAAGTGCTATAAAGAATGCCTTTAATGCTATAAATCAGTTTTTATTGGTTTCAGCTATCTCATTCTGGTTATTGTATTACCCACAAAATCAATAGGAATCAAAGAGCTGGAATATATTTTATTTTAATGTCCCGTCTCCCATGGAAAAGGCATATGAGCCCTTAGATCACCTTTTGGGTAGGTTGGGCAAGGCTGATAAATTACAGCAATGAGAGTGTGTTCACAAAAAAGGTCTGTGTAAGTAGTAGCTGAGTAAGACCTGAAATGTTCCTGTGCAGCGCTTCCTCCCTGTAAGGGGATACTTGTCTGTTTTTCTGAATGTCCTTTGCTCTTGTTGTTTCACTAAATTTACCAATGCGATTTGATTCTTGTAGCTGTCTTTTTAAAAGATGGCATCACAAAGTTGCATCTGTTGGATGTCACTACTGTTGCATCCGCAATCAGGATTCGAAGGCTGGAGATTTGGTTTCTGTGTACCTCTGACTATTCCCTCTAGCGGAGGCTTGCTTGATCCTGAGAAAAGACCAAGAACACTTCTAGCAGCAGTTGTGAGGCATAAAATATGGTGTGGGTTCAGTTTAAGAACATATTATTCTAGTGGAAAGAGGGAAGGTCATGCATCATGATTCTATGAAGAGACTCTTAAAACCAGAAACAAATCATACCATCTTGGGAGAGTGAAGAAATAGGAAGAAAAAATGGTTTCTAACTAAGTAATACTGGATCAATTTAAAATGCTTCCTCTGTGTTTCTCCTTTGCTCATATTAATGTCTTGCAGTAGAATACAGTTAGGAGGAACTTGCACTTCTGGAGCTCTGTTGTTTAGGGCTGAAGATCTGTGGCAGAGTGCAGAATGCATGTCTCTACCTATGTCAGAAATCTTCTCTGTGTTAGAAGATGGAAGTACAAATACATTACAGCTGGATACAAGTAAAGTGGTAAATATCTCCTGGAATACTGTGCTGCTTCGTGAGGTTACATATGCCCTTCAGTAAAGATGATTGAAGAAATAAGCTTTCCTGCAGGTATTAACTATGGCTTATTTATTTACACTCTTCTGCACATCAGCTTTGCATTTTCCTTTGTTAACCAAAGTTATGCTAGAATTGAGAGGAGAAAGTGGACAAAGAGGAATGATCACTGTGGGGTTCTGAGGAGTGTGCAATAGGTTATTCTTGGTAGAAGCCTGACTCCTAGAATGGCAGGAGAGTATAAGAACCCATATATGAAGAAATTTACTCATCTTTGATCTCCATGAATATGTTAAACTATCTTTGAGTCCAGATTGCTCGTGTTGACTTACACCCACATCCCTTACATTGGATTTTAAGCTTTTATTACAAGGATTGAATGGCATGTTTTATTATTTGCAATATTATAAGCAGTTATTCTTACTGGAGCGCAAAGATGAGCGGCTTCACGAAAGGGGAGTGTTAATCATTTACATGCAGACATATGTGGTTGTCTGTGGGAGGGGGTTAAAGAGACAGGTGTCAGACCAGGCTGCTTAATAGGAATGTAAGACATGAATGATGCCAAGGAGACAGAATAAAATGCCTGACTGCCTCAGAGATGGTTATAAAGTTCCCTACCCCTACAGCAATTTTACAGGTGGTGATTACAGAAGACGTAATGATTTCATGCAAAATACAAGATAATTAAAATGTTTGATTTGATCTATAGACCTCTGGTCAATTTGCAAGCCAGCTGCAGACCAGCACTGCACCATTCCACTGTGTACATTGCTCAGAATTAGGCCTTTGCTTCGAGTAATGCTGTGTCAGGCATAAATTCAGATGGTCTTGTTGCTGCTACTGGTTTGTGTCCACCCTAGTACATAGGCTGATTGCTAAGTCCAAAAGAGACAAATCTACATGTACAAATATTTTAAGGGTGGCTGTCAAGAGAATGGAGCCAGAATGTTTTCAGTGGTGCCCCGGGACAGGATAAGGGGCAACAGGCACAGATTGAAACACAAAAAGTCCATCTGAATATGAGGAAAAAATTCTTTACTATGAAGGTGGCGGAAGAGCACTGGAACAGGCTGCTCAGGAGGTTGTGGAGTCTCCCTCTCTGGAGATATTCAAAACCCACCAGGATGTGATCCTGTGCAACCTGCTGGTGATGAACCTGCGTTAGCAGGAGGTTGGACTGGATGATCTCCAGAGGTCCCTTCCAACCATAATCGTTCTGTGATTCTGTGATCCATTTCTCTGATTGAAGAATGATGCAGGAAATGTCCCAGGGACTTTGGATGCTGCTAACATGCAAAGCAGCAAGTGTAGCATGTTGTGTCACACTGGCGGGAGAAGAGTGAGGAATGCTCTGAGGATAAGAGCTTGCTTAGAGGTCAGATGGGCAAATGAATGACTTCACACAAGTAATCAGGGTTATACCGTTTTCGTGCATATTGAAGAGAAGCATAGAATGGTGGGTTCTTTGTTTTCTTCTCCTAAACTGCTTCTTGAGGATTGTGTGAGCACATCATCCTACACATCAACTACATGGTGTTACGGAAACACTACCCAAAAAAAAGTCAGTGATAAGTGTAGAGTGAAGAAAAATCCTTGTTGTGATTATGTGTGTCACCAAAGGATAGGATCAAGCAATATGGTTTTGACACAGCTAGAAAAATAATATATGCAATACACATGCACATACAGAATCTGATTCTAGGTTTGCACATGTTTATTCTGGTTTTGGTGCAGTGAAGTACAGTTTGGAGCTGTGCAGTGGCCCATCTTCCTGAGTGAAGTAAACCCCTATAGAGTTGCTTCATAGCTCTTGCTGGGCTCTGTGGTGGGAGGTGGGAGCTGTGAGTCAGGCAGGGGTTCCAAGTGTTTGCCATCCTGGGGTGTGTGGTCCCAGTAAATTGCCATCTATCAAAAGATAAACTGGTAAACCAGGGAATTTAGTGGGTTAGGCCCTTGGGTGGGCTAGTCATTACTCCTGTGGTGTCTAGGATGAGAACTGAGTCAGGATGCTGCCATAACGGGAAACAACAAAGCTTTGAGTACATCATGCCCCAGATGCTCTTTTTATGGTTGGCTCTGCTGGATGCTTACTTTAGGCTTTTAATTTTAGATCTGTCCATGGATTTGGAACAAAGAACCGTCCTTTACTTCTGCTTCTTCATGCTATGAAACCAAGATGAGAGTGATAGAAATGACACAAAATGGCTATCTGAGTCCACCTTCAGGGAAAACTGAGTTTCACCACAGTTTTTACCATTTTATTTCCCTTCCCTCTGAATGCTGACATGCATGCTGATACTGGTGATCATTGGGAAATCAATGATTTGCTAGTTTAAGAGGGCAGATGGACAAAAACAAAGAAAGGGAAACCACAGGTGACCTCAGCAGGCCCCATCTTACGTTAGCTACCAGGAGTGCAGCACCAGCTGTGCTTTCAGAGCTGGGCTGATTACTTTCCTGGGAATATCTGTTGGGTGCTCATCTGGATGGGGTTAGGCACAGCGCTGCAGTTTGTACCAGTATGATGTTTCCCAGCATTTGCTCGTTGATGCTTTTCCACAAACTAGGCTTGAACATATCCGTGGCAAGGAGGTGAACAGGACAGAGTGGCAGATCTCATGGTTTTTCAGAAACACTACATCAGAGTTCTCTATTCACGAAGTCCCGGCATGTCAGTCCATGTCTTGAGATACAGTGGCAGCCAGATGGCAGAGAGCTGTGGCTGCAAGGCTGTGGCATGATTTCATGATGAAATCATGAGCGTCCTAGAGAAGGCTGCTGTTGGGACAGTGCGTGCTGGAAAGTGTACTTTGCTGTGCCAAACAATCCCACAGCCTCTTCCCTGCTCCAGGGTGCTGGGCATCATTACAGCTGGCCAGCTGTGTTAAGCATGTGAAGCAAAAAGAAATATAAGGTCATGATAGTGGGTGATTAATGAACGAGTAATATAAGCTGTTATTTAGGAATACAAGTGGAGTGATGGCGGGGTCTCTGAATGAAATTGGTGTTTGTGTGACTGCTACAGGGGTGCCGCAGAGGGACACAAATGAGCTGGTGAGCTGCTGGAGTGGTCATTGCTGAAGTTTTACAGAGCACTCACTTAATGTATATTGATTTGAAAGTGTGGCAGGAAGAAAAATTGCAGGTTTTGTAGCATGTAATTTTTCAAGGTGTTAGCAGCAATGTTAAATAGCTGAAGTTAAAACTGCCATGCTAAGAAACAGCTTAACTTGAAGTCTACAGGACCAATATTCTGCTGTGAGCTCCTACATCCTCTGTGTTTCTACCCTGAAACTGCCATTGCCAGCTGCAGAAACAGAACGTTTTCCATACTGAGTACATACTGTTTCAGCCAGCTCTACCAATAAAAAGAGCAGTTTCTGCTCTTTCACACTCCTGTGCTGTGCTGGCATAAACCCTTTTGAGACAGTCATCTTGGTTGGGGGCCTGAGCTGGCTGAAAAGTAGCTCAGCCCGATCCCACAGACCCACAAAAACACCCCAGAGTTTTTCAGCAGGTTCAAATCCCAAACCTGTTCACCCTGGTGCATAAATGCCTGATCAGCACAGTCCTTCAGTTTAATCCTTTAGTTTATACCTTGCCTGTCTTGACTTTTTGATTACTTCTCCTCCTTTAGCTCACACTTCTGTTCTCTCCTTCATCCTTTTTGGTTTTCCTTCTCCTATAAAATACTGGGGGGAAAGGGAAGGGAAATGAAAAAATCTCTTTTTTTTCAAGTCACAGAAGTGGCTTTGTTGTTGTTGCCTGAGCTGCTCTCCCTGTTCTTTCTTCCTGTTCTTTTTCCATCTGTTTTGAGAGAGTTACTTTTAACGAGCGGCACTCCGCAGAGTTCTTTGAGTAGGTCTATTCCCTGGTTCTGCAGGGTGGCCCAGATCAGAGGCTTTGCTGCTGAGCAGGACACCCAATTTTAGTTGACAATTTTTCCTTTTTCTCCTCTTAAGTCAGTGGTGTGCTCAACAGTGCATGGTAGCCCCCCTACCCCCTTCATTCCTTTATCACCACTGACAGTGCACAAGAAAAGATGAAAAAAGGAGCTTCTCTGAATCCTCAGTCAGATAAGCAGAATCCCCAAAATAGAAACACAGGTGTTGCACCAACAGACTCAGCACTTTCTCCTTTCTATTCTGTTCTTTCTCCTTTCTAGTCTTCTCATTTTCCCCTTTCTATTCTGTTTATTTAATATTCTAAAATATTTGTGGTTTTCCCTCCTATATGAAATCAAACATGTTTGAATATTGATAGTCTTTATCAAATTAATTATTTGCCATTTGGAGAGAAAAGATGAGCATAATCAAACTAGCTGCTCACCAGGCAAAATTTGGTTCTTGAAGTGATGCTAAGTCAGAGATTGCAGCAAACGAACAGATTTCTGGGGGTCAAACTAAGCAGCCTTCACAAATGCTGTGTACTTTGACTAAGAAGCACCAGACTGATGCTGTAGCAGGTTTCCCATCACTAGATGTATGTTATTGGAGTGTGCCCTTTCTCTTGTATGTGTGTCCCTGGCTTTGATGAATGCCAGGGCAGGGAAACAAGAGCTTTTACCTTCTGTAATGCTTGGGTGAATACTAGTAAATTTGCCTATTCATGCTGATACAATTTTTCTTCAGAGTCAACTGAGAGGAAAGTGTAGTCCAAATGAGGTCAGCGACGACTCTGTTTGTGTGATAAAATAAAATACAGAGAAAAAAGGATAGGCCAGAGGGCTCAATTCACAGTAATACTTACAATCTTGTCCGATGTAAACAAAATACAAGCCCAGGCTAGAATTTTGCTTAGAAACTGAAACTTTCCAGGCATGTCTTAATGAGCCCAGTTTCACAGTTGAAACAAGAACTCTCACAGGCTCCATTCTTCCTCTGCGTTAACCTGCTAAACTGGGTTCTGTTCAGCTGACACAGAGAAGGAACCTTGCATTCAGCATGTCACCTTAGATGTAAATTATCCCATCATACTGCCTGCAAAAGAACTGTGCCTTAGTATTTTTCTCCAAATTGTGGTAGATTGGTAATCACAGAGTAGGATCTGAAACTATTATGCAGCAGATAAAAGGAATTAAGAAGATGGTTAATGCTGAGATTTGTCTCTTACTTATCAAACACATGGACTGTGGGTTTCCAAGCTTCACACCACAGTCATGACACAGTCAGTTTCCCTACTTCAATATGCTTCACCGAAGTAGCTGCCTTAGTGGTGCAGTTGCTTATTCTTTCCTTCTAGTCAACAAAGGAAGATAGGCCCCTTCAGAATTAGGTAACTCAGACGTGAAAGACAGTTTGGAGGAAGTTAACAGTGCTAAATTAGTCAACTAATTTAAGCTTTTGTGAGCTAAATCGATGCTTAGGCTCTTTGTTTCATGTGAGAAGAAAGATCACTGCGAATGTTTTTAACTCAGAAAGGAGTTTTTACAAGAATTACTGAGGTTGCAGGAAAATCCTCAAAGGAGGTGGTTACACTAGGTATGGTTTGCTAATACTTCTAACTAAATGTTCTCAGTTTCTGATAAATCCTCTGAGTTTATAGGGAGGATTGAGAGAGACTATAATCTTCTCTTTAAAAACGAATTTTATAACCCAGGAACAGTAGGCTGCAGGGGCTGTTTGTAAAAATGTGCAGGACAGTAGCCATTGGAGAGAGGCTTATACAGTCATGTATGCTGTATGTACTACTAAATTTTACAACAACCAGAGACCTTCAAGTTTAGAATTGTAAAAGAATACAATAGGCTTTGGGAAGCCTGATGACCAGGGATTTTTTAGTTAAGGGGGTTGGTGGGGGAAGGCTATTTAAATCAGTAGTCATGAGTTACCAGTGGCCTCGTTAGTGCAAGGATGTTCTGTTTTGCAGAAGACCACGGAAGATACATTTTCATTGAAGAATTTGAAGGAGGATGGGGATGCTGTCTAAAGGCTTTGATGGCACTTTTTTCCCCCCTATTTAAGGGTCAATGGTATGGTGAGTTATTTGGCAGAATTGAAACAAGCCTCATGCTGTGGTCAGGTAGTGGGTTTGGTAAGTGAAGGCAAATGAGATGAGATTGACTGACACAGGGCAGTGTACTTACTGAGAGTCGAGTTATGACCCGGACACTGGGAATATGAGCCGAAAAAGCTCCTGAGCAAGCCCTCATTGTCTGTATTCTGGTGGGATTGTAGGATGCGCCCTGGTGTGACAATGATGGATGGGGCTGATCCTGCCAAAGGTGGATATATGGGATATAAAGTGTAAGTGGATGATCTGAGTTCATCATCTAGGCACCTTCCTGTGGTCACTGCCAAGTATGTTTCCAGGGGGCTTTTCTTGTCCATCCTCACATGCATACTAGATGTGATTGTAATAAATTGCCTTGTGGTACATCTCTGTCCGTCTCCACAGAGAGACTTAAAGTAGGTACTAAATGTACAGATATACCTGATGAAAAATATTCTGCAGAAAAAAAAATGGAGTAAAATTAGTGGATTTATACAGAATTATGCAGGCTGGGACCGTGCTGTGATTCAAACATTATAATCTCAACAAAACTGTATTTTGAAATATTTTAAGGGAAACAGGTGTGATTGTATTACACAATTTAAACAAGTGGGGGGCAAGGAAAAAGAAGTAGAAACTAGATGATAAAGGAGAAGGTGAAAGCATCACATTCACTTAATTAGAGATTTTATCTGTGTCCTTCAGTTGCCTATAGAAACTCTACTGATTCTTATAGAAAATAGAAGAAAACTATTGTAATGACAGCTGTAATGAAGAGGGAATCCAATTTGCCCAGTGTGGGTTTGAAGTAAAAATGAATCCTAGGTAACTGATGAGAGCTGCTGCTTAGTGCTGTATCTTCTCACTCCTGTCTCTCCAATAGAAACTGACCTTAAACCTTTAGTATTTTAGCTTAGGAGCACCAAATTGCTACCACACATGCAGGCCTGCTGAGAAACAGTAATAGAGACCTTGAGGGAGGGAGCCTCTCACTTCTCAGAGATCAAGGATTCATTTTTAACTCCCAGATGAAGCACTCCTTTTGCCCACATTCTCACACTTAATAGCAGGCACCAGATCTCTACTTTGTAATAGAAAATGTTATTATTAGAGTGCCCAAACTGATTGTTTCAATCAGGCAAGTGTTATAAAATCAAAAAATGAACTTTCTTTGACCTTTTTTGCTGTGGATAGAGGAAACTCCAGATGCTGTGACTTCAGTTAGTTCTCTCAGTAACTGACTTTAGGTAGTTAGTTCAGCATTTGTGTGATCTTCAAGTACTGGCAGTCCTGATAAGCCCAAGGATGTGTGATTTATAACTTTTCTATATTTACTATTTTTTTCAGAAGCGTATGGAGCAAGCATACTCTCCTTTCTCTTCTTGTGTGAGTTCTTTTCTTGGCTTGGGTTTGGTTTTTTTTTCTCTCCCCCCTCCCCTCGATCCAGCACACATCTTAAATTCTTTGCCCATTCTTCTTTGACCAGGAGACAAGAAGGCTCTATACCTCCAACAAACTGTATGAGTACAGTTTTCCTTTAAGAAACAGCTCCTTCTGCTGGTGGGAAAAAAACACGTACACAAAACCCAGCAAAGAATGTACAGTCCATGTAACGTGGCAGGTACTGGCTGATTTCTGAGATGTTTTTGATTAGGAAAACCATTATAATTCAATATCTACTAGCAGAAGGATGCTCATGTGGACTAAGGCTGTTGTCCTGTGGCTCTTCATTGATGTTGTCCCTCTGTCACACACAATTTATATAAGAGAAATTATGTTTCTTCTTACCTGTTAGTCTTTGATGGATGTAACAGATAATAACATGCAGCCTTATATGTGTTAAAGATGCAAATATTGTAGTTTTCTTGTCAATGAAAGGCATTTTCTATGAAACACTGAAATAAAGCAATGAGTGGGTTCTGCTTTTCGAGATGTTTTCCTTCCAGTACTGAAGTTGTTGGGGCTGCTGTGCTAATATCATCTGATACCAGGAGGTTCCTCAGTTGTGTGGAAGACAAGTTCTTTCTGCAAGTAATAGAGGAGCTGACAAGGAGAGGTGCCATGCTTGACCTCGTGCTCACCAACAGGGAAGGGCTGGTTGGAAATGTGATGCTCCAGGGCAGCCTTGGTTGCAGCGATCATGAGATGGTCAAATTTGAGATCCTCAGGACAGTGAGAAGAGCGTGCAGCAAGCTCACTGCCCTGGACTGCAAGAGACCAAACTTTGGCCTCTTCAGGAACCTGCTCAGTAAGGTTCTATGGGATATATCCCTAGAGGGCAGGGGGGCCCAAGACTGTTGGTTGATATTTGAGGATCCCCTACTACAAGCTCAGGAGTGTTGCATCCCAACTAGAATGAAGTGCGGCAGGAGGGCCAGGAGACCTCCCTGGATGGATAAAGAGCTGCTGAGGAAAATTCAAAGGAAAAAGAGGCTTATGAAAGGTGGAAGCAAGGACAGGCGGCCTGGGAAGAATACAGGGATGCTGTCCGGGAAGCTAGGGACCAGGTTAGGAAGGCTAAAGCCCACTTAGAATTAAACTTGGCTAGGGAGGTTAAAGATAACAGGAAGGGATTCTATAGGCACATTGGAAATAAAAGACAGGCTAGGGACAACGTGGGCCTTCTCCAGAAGCTATTGGGAGAACTGGCTAACCTGGATTTGGAGAAGGGTGAGGTTCTTAATGACTTCTTTGCCTCAGTCTTTACCAGAAAATGCTCTGACCACACCACCCAAGTCTTGGAAGGCAGATTCAGGGACTGTGAGAATGAAGACCTTGGGCCCACTGTAGGAGAGGATCTGGTTCGAGACCATCTTAAGAACCTGAATG